>JAHZMX010000901.1:0-13072 GCA_027743895.1 Seira musarum | reverse complement strand
GGCTTTCACAGACTTTCTTTTGGTAATGCCACCACCTTCGGGGTGGTTCAAGGAATGACTATGGCCCGGCGACCCACTTCCTCCATTCAGCCCTCGCTTTGAGGATGAACTTCGCTGAGCTTTTCCAGGCTTGCTTTTTTTGTCCTTCTTGTCTTGATGTTTGCTCCTAAAAGATTGCACAAGTTAAGAAATCACATTTCAAATGCAAAAAGCCTCGGGATTGCGATTTCAGATTTAATACGAAAAGGCAAAAAGCGATAAAGAAGAGAGCTTATGAAGATACGTACCCCATTCCCAGAAGAACTGAATTTATCGTAATCGTAAAGAAAGTGATATCCTCCACAACCATTTCTTAGCGTCAGTAATAGTAGCAGTCAGTTGATTTTGTTCCATTACAGACTTGATGTTAAGTTTAAAAGCCTTAAATATGTGACTTAAAATAGTAAAGTATGTATACCGAACGTAATTACACTGTAAATGTAATAGAAAATCCCAGCACCAAATAAAACATAAAGACAAGAAAAGGTTGTTTAACATCCATAAATTAAATATAGAACCATCAAAGACCAATGCTTTCTAATTAAGTGAAATTGTACAATAGGTGGTACAGGACTAGATAATGTCACGCATTTTAAGAATAAGATAAAAGAATCTAGAACAGGAAAGCCGGTATTACACAAGTGGGACTAGATATAATTTTGTGATATATTCGAGGTACGTTATTGAATAATTAATACTCAAAGAGGCTATATTTACGCTCATAGTGAAATCGAAATGAGCGATATTTAGAACACCGTTACATATTATAAATAGAGTCCATCAAAGAAAATATGTTCATAGATAGACTTAATTATCCAGGTCTACATAATCTTATACGAATTTCGGTTCGATATGGCTTCCGCTGTAGCGTTAGAGGAAAATTAGTTAGCTTTGTAGAGAAAGAAAAACTAGACAGCGATTTAACGAATATAATTTTAGAACTTTGAAACTGTTTTTCAACGTTTTTGGACCGTTTTCTTATTAAAAAACTAATATATTTTTTCGATCATTTTCCAAAAAATGTTAACTAATAATTTATGCTCTACATTCAAAAATCAAACCTTTTGCGACGGACTCCAGCTGCAGGTAATATAACAGTTTTTGGTTCATGATTAACCAATGCTGCGCATAAAGGATCATTAATATTGTCTCCAGGTGTGAGAGGACTACGAGGCGTAGCTGCACTAGTTCGGAATCCTCCACTTGAACTGGAACCCGGTGATGGAATATTGTTGTTGCAACTGTTATGATTGTACAGTTTTCCATTGCTCCCAGTCATCATTCCATTTGTGGTTTCCGCGGCAGCAGCTATCATGTAGTTTGGATACAGGGGTACAGCTCCTGTTGGTGGAAGAGGAGGATAGCATGACCCACCTCCCATCGAGGCACCTCCATCTCCTGGAATGTTATTTGGCGTTTGATGAAGATTTACCAAATTGAATGACTGTGTTGGCGATGTGGGTGACTGGATGTCTCCATTCAGATTAGATGGATGTTCTCCCGGAGATAAGTTATCAGTCTTTGATAGTGAAGAAGCGAAATGGTTACCATTAACTTTCGACCTTTCACCTCGCCCCTTTCTTCGGAACAAGGTACCTGTAACGCCCCTGATTGGCCTGTCTCCCTTGTTTTTGTTGCTGCCGCTTTTCTTCCTATTCTTCTTTTCTCGAACTTTCCTTCTAATCGGTATCTTCTTACGGATGGCCATTGGATGAACAACGTGTTCTCCCTGTTCGTCCCAGTAAGATCGTTCGATTTGAATAGCCTCTACGTTACTGTGCATCACAGTTATTTTTCGAAGACGTTGTTTTGCACGTTTTCCACACAATTTGGCAGTAAGGACCATCATAAGGATTAAGAGGACAAAGAAGCACAGGACCGCATACCAATGCGTATCGATCCAGTCTGCTATAGCGGTTAAACCTTCATCTGCTAATAGGAGATTTCGTAGGGTGGCTAAAGGTCCAGATGGATCTACTTCTCGGCAAACGTGGTAAGCATCACAATACCCGGTGTAATTTTTGCAAGGAGATCCAGGCTTGGAGTAGAGGTTTGGGACGTCAAAAGGGGGTTCACTGAGAAAAAGTTCATTATAAAAATTACTGAGTAAATCAAAAGTTCGAAATCTTATTTTGAGCTTATAGATAGATCTATACTTACTTCCACTGATAACTTGACAGACAAGGTTGACCTTCTCCAGGAAGTTTACAACATAATTCACAATACTTTGATGTGGATTCCCAAGGTTCTGGGGTACACTGACACGATTCCAGTCCGTAAGCCAAACAAATCGACCCAGTACATTCCTATTAGTACAAAAGTAAAAGTAAAAATTGATGATAAGATACAGACAGCATCAGATGTGACAATCTACTTTAAAATATTTTATTGCTTACCAGCTCCTAGGGAGTAATTAGTTAACTAGTTAATTATAATTTTAAAAAAATCCATATGGAACTTCGACGACATCAACATTTTGTTCCTGATTTTCTCACATTTCGTGTTTAGCTTTGTTTTGGATTTCAAGCCTGTTTCATAATTCTCAGAGTGTGTTCACTATTACATGATAATTTTAATTTGTGATTCGAAAGGTAAGACCAAATAAATTGTTTGATAATAAATTTTTAATGTAATATGATTTCCTTTTAAAATATAGATTCCAACAATGAGGAAAAAATACCAGAACGATGAAGAAAGGAAGGCAGCGAAGAGGGAACGAGATCGAATAAAATGGATGACGATGACGGATGAGGATAAGAAAGCTAGGAATGAAAAGCGGAGAGAATATGAAAGAATTAAGGGGAGGGAGCGACTTCAAAGGCAAACTGTTCAGGAAAGGGAAGCCTACAACAAGAGGCAAATTGAACTACGGAAGCTGCGATTGGAAGCGATGTTAAAAGAGAAAAGGGAGGAAAAAGTTCGATTGGCAGTTGAAAAGAAGAAAGAGTACGACGCAAGAGCATGACTGCTGCTCAAAAGAAGAAAAAAAATGATGACGAGAAAGCCCGCGGCAGAAGAAACCGGGCAAAGCGGACCCCCGAGGAAGTGTTGGCGTCGAACTTGAAGCAGAAGCTGTACCGAAAGAAAGTTTTCGCGAAAAGGACTGGTACAGAACTTGCTGCATTTAAAGAAAAAGTGAAAGCACGAAGCAGAAAAAGACAGCAGAACATGACCGCTGCCGCCAGAGTACTCCACAACATAAAGAAGACACTGTGGGGGCGTCATCCGACTCCGAATGTGGTGTGACCGTTCAGCGATTTCACATTAAAACGCACATTAAAAATGTGCACCAGTTCTGCTCCTCGCATCTTCTCCCACTGTCCAAATTAGACCGACAGCTAATCGAGGAAAATACTAGATTTGGACACGAGTCTAAGCTATGGAGGTACCAGCGACGAGGACGCGTCACTGCAACTCGAGCAAAGCAAGTGATCCGGTTTGAGAACAAGAGGAAGAAACTTTCTGCTGCAGGTACTCAAAATGAATTAGGGATTTTAGAGGATAGGTGCAGAAAATTTGTTCTATGCACGTCCGGGTCCTACCGGGGTACATTTGCGATGGAGCNCGAGGAAAATACTAGATTTGGACACGAGTCTAAGCTATGGAGGTACCAGCGACGAGGACGCGTCACTGCAACTCGAGCAAAGCAAGTGATCCGGTTTGAGAACAAGAGGAAGAAACTTTCTGCTGCAGGTACTCAAAATGAATTAGGGATTTTAGAGGATAGGTGCAGAAAATTTGTTCTATGCACGTCCGGGTCCTACCGGGGTACATTTGCGATGGAGCGAGGAAAGCGCTTGGAACCGACCGCAGCAAAAGTCTACCAGGAAGTGGCGCAAATCTCGGAATGGCAATATCCTGTAGGATTTATTGTTCATCCTACCATCTCATTCCTGGGCGCAACACCAGACGCACTGGTTGGGAAAGAAGGCTGTGTCGAGATCAAGTGTCCCATGGATCCTGTTTCTAAAGTGGCGATGCGGAGAAATCCTTTTTTGAAAAAGTGCAAGCTTGGAGAGTGTGGTGGTGAATTCTTGGAGGAACTTTCGTCAGATCAGCATCGCTACCGTCTGGTTCGGTCGCACACGTACTTTACCCAGGTGGTGATGCAAATTATTTGTTCTGAAAGACAGTGGTGCGACTTTGTCGTCTACTATGTTGATGATGAAGATCCTAAACGCTGGGAATTATGGCGCGAGAGGATTGGGAGAGGAGAAGCAGAAAAATGTTGGAATATCATGAAGAAGAAACTGACGTCCTTCTACTATTCTTTCGCAGCTCGCCCAGTTTAATAATACTAATGTCATTTCATTGTAATATTGAGATTGTAAATGAATTTGAAAATAAAATACTCACACTGCGGGAAGGACAACTTTGCCGTAGTTTAGAAGTGTGATGATTCCAGTGTTCAGACTTTTAAGACCGCCTCTAAAATGGCCTTTACGTTCGCAAACTCCCCCAGCGTTTTTTAAATCCCCTGTCCAAGCTAGACCTATATATACGTACGGTGAAGGAGTTTTAGTATACTTCTGCAAGAATTTTTAAATGTATGAAATTCGCATTCACATGAGAGGCACTTACCCAATGTTCCTCCTTCAAAATCACGGAATGTGAACATGTAAGCAAGACAGAATTGATCGTAATCTCCTTCGGAAAACAATTCAAGAAATTTGATAACTTGGAATTCTCCATGATTGTAAATGAATTTGAAAATAAAATACTCACACTTTGGGTGGAACGCGGCTATTGTAATTAACGAAGGTAATGATGCCCGTATTCAGACTCCTTTTCGTTGACTGGTAGTTTCCATTCACCGTCTCTGTATATGTTTTATACTTTTCACACACTCCTCCAGATGCGCCTGCATGGGAAAAATTACAAAAGTTCCATTTATAAATTGAACTAGGATTGTAATCTGCAGTTGAAAATAATCCGAATCAATGACAGTATTCATACCTGACGCAGAAGCAACCCACGCAAGCCCAAGGGTACCTGTCAAAATTAAATTTGAAGTTAAGAACAGTTTTAATGTGGCTCCATAGACAATCGAATACCAAGAAAAAATCAAAGCAATACCTCCTGAAAAATCCCGGTAAGTGAAGACATAGGCTAAACAGAAAATCTCATGGTCTTGCAGGGAATGAATGTTGAGAAAATTGCTGACATCAATGTTGCGGGGACAAAATGGATTCTTATCATTCCCTCGATAATCATTTTTGCATGTACGATCCGTATCAATTGTTAAGAACAGTTTTTATGTGGCTCCATAGACAATCGAATACCAAGAAAAAATCAAAGCAATACCTCCTGAAAAATCCCGGTAAGTGAAGACATAGGCTAAGCAGAAAATCTCATGGTCTTGCAGGGAATGGATGTTGAGAAAATTGCTGACATCAATGTTGCGTGGACAAAATGGATTCTTATCATTCCCTCGATAATCATTTTTGCATGTACGATCCGTATCAATCTGTAAGTTAAATTAAGGGAAAATGATTATCAATTGCAACTTGGGACAAACAATGAGCAAATTGTGGCGTGGCTAACCTTGATACGCTGAACCTCAAATCGTATATTTTTATACGTGTCCTTCCCATCAAACAATGTGTTTGAGTAAATGTGATTTACAGCTTTCACGTGCTGAGCAATAAGGGACAGGATTTCTTCTCTGATTTTGTTCTCGTCTGTGGTTCTCTCCTAAAAAAGTTGTAAAATAGAAGTGTTAAGATTCAAACGTAAAAACGGAATAAGAAGGAATCACCCTTGTTCTTGTCCCAATTTATTTTCATTACCTGTTCAGAAATGTGTTGCCAAAGAAGAGGATCAGTCTGAATGGACAGAGTGCAAGTCGTCTTTGAGTTTGCATAAGACGACCTTGCAGCTCTTCGAACACGACTAGGATCACCGAAGAATGTGGCTCCGCCACCTTGGGACGCATTATTTGAGTTGAAATTGTTCGCTTCCCGTGTGTACTTGGCGAAAGCCCGATCAAACTGATCCATGGCAAGAGCATTGGGGTAATCCGCAGTCAATTTGTCAGCGACTGGATAATGAGATTGAAGAAATGCTTTCGCTTTTGGATGGCTTATCTCCATATCCTCAACCGCAGAATTTTGAATTCTGTCCATCCATTCCATCACCTCCTCCGTAATCCCACAACCTTTTGCATGACCTACAAAAAAAAGAAGAAATTTTAGAATTTCGGAATGAGCTCTGAAAAGGTTAATCATTTCCTTTCAAGAGAAATAAATTAAATATGTAGTGTAACCTGTTCTGTTGTGGTGGTAAGGGTCATGCACGTCGCTTTCGGAATATATCACAGAATGAAGGCTGGCATTTGTACTTGACAAGGGATATTTGTTGGATCTTTCTACGTAGTACGTTTCTTTCGGAGTGATTATTTTCCCATCAAATACGCCATTTCGAATTGACCCGAACACAGCGCTTTCTGGCACATCTGGAGACATTCATTTTTAATGACAATCAATCAACATCATTTTGTTTAATGGATTTTCCTAAAACGTTTAAAAAAATGTACATACCGTCTAGATATCCTGTGTATATATGAGACGTATCGAGTTCATTCTCCTTCTCTACTGCATCCCCATTCAATTTGTAAATTAGGACTAAAAACTCCAGTATCCCGTTTCAGTCTCAATTTAAAATGTTTGTCTTTAGCTCTAAAGTTGAGGTGCAGTTCAGGTTCCAATGAGGAACCATAATATCCTCCACTTTCGCTGATCCATCGTTTTACTCGATTATGATTTTCATGCACTTCATTCGTATCGTAGTCTAATGGCTCATAATGATGAATGTATTCGTTAAGTCTTGTTGCTGCAAAAAAAAGTAAGAGAAAATATTATTGTTAGCATTATTTGTGAACTCCATTTAAATTCAATTTGTTTCGGAATTCGCATTTGCATTGTTATTCTTACTGCAACACATCACATTTGCAGAACCACAAAAAGTTACATCATCATCATCCCAGACCAATATATGTGCTCTAAATTGATCAATAAATCAGCTTAATCTGTGATTTGGCACAAATCCCTCCTAAACCACATCGCCATCGTACGTGTGCACATGAGTGAAGTAGGTCATTCATTCATATTTGTTTACAAACATTTTTCGAATATATACATAAAAATTTTAGCTTAGCTCAGAGCTAATAATTTATTTCTTTTAGGAAAAATGAATTCTCCGAAAATATGCTGGTTCAATAAATACACACGAGCTGATTCCTGGCATGGCATCTGCTTAATGGATTGGCAAATACCAGGGCACTATGTGAAATTCCTGAACGTTCCCAGTTCCTGTTCTCATATTACGGAGAGCCTATATGCTTTTTGCTTTTAACTGTGTTCGACTTGTTTTCTCCTGGCTCAGCATATTTATTGAATTAAGCGTGACACTTAATATTTTCCTGAGAATTTCTGTGCAAAACTCCGAAAATGAATTTAATTTCGCTGCCCCATCATTTACTGGAAAACATTTATTGCGTAAACAAAAATGATTTTTACTGTGTCTGCAACATTATTAGTTCAGGAGACTATTTATTACATACGATAAGAGTTTATCGAACCGTGAACTTACTGACAGGTCTGGTAATAAACTACCATCATGAATTTTGCTAAATACCTGCAGAAAAGCATCAACAGAAAAAAGGTTCATGAGATATTCGTAAGACCTGAGAAATAAGGACTAGACCATGTTGCACTATAAAATACAAGTGGAAGGAAGAAACGCCAACGCATGCCATGCCATTCCACCAGAGAGGGAAGATTATTTCTTTAAGGAAGAGGATTTACAGTTTTTGGCTGCAGCTATTACAACTATTACTACTATACTGGTTCGTGAAAAGGAGGCAAGCAAAAATTATGGATTTTGTAGTAGAAACATTGCAAAAGAAAAATTATTATCCTTTTCAAAGAGAACAACGAAATAAATCCCAAATTTTCATGCACATTCCATTCCACCAGTGAACACACACACACGCGCGTATTCTCCTCATCTCATGATAGTCTGTCAGCAAAAAAAAAAACGAATGTAAATCCAAGTCGAGAGCAGTAGCAGTTTTTTCTTACTTCCTCTCTCCCTCCCTCACTTTTCATTCTCCTCTTTTAAGATGGTATTAAATTGAGATTCTCAAGGAGGTGATATAAAAAATTTAAAAGCTCTGCGAATACTACTACATACAGAGGCATTTGCATTTATGCGTTATAAACTGTATGGCAGTTTGTTTGCAGATACACACACTATAGAGTAAGGTGGAATAGAATTGTACTCTCCCTTTTTTGGGTATTTACATGCAAAAGAATTCTTATTTTTTGTAACAGCATTTTTGCTTGTCTCATCTCAACCATCTGTATCCACCTGCCTCTTATTTCAGGATCCATCAGAGCAGTACATCACACATTGCATTGTATCCATCCTTCTCAACAACTCTCTTTTGTGACTCGGGCTTTAGAAAAATATATGATGATGATTGTGATGATGACGATGGTGGAGCTGGGACAAAAATTAATTCCCTCCATCTCTCATTCATCCTCGATCCCAGAAGCAAAAAAAAAATGTATTCCATTCTCTGCGGACATTTTTTTCCTTAGTCAGACCTTTGAAAATTTTTACATGAAGTCGGCTCAACCCTTTTTGCATGAATTTCTTGAGACTCTGCTCACAATTCGCTTCAAAAAACACCCTTTATGATTGCGTCACGCTTTGTGACTCCCACCAATTCACACTCTGGTTCAGTAAAAAGGAGTGAGAGATAAGAGGAAATTGTAGATAAAAGTAAGTGAATTCAGCGTGCTAATGATTGAAATCGTTTTAAGATTTTAAAACGATGAACGTGCGTTTGTACATATTTAGCAAGTATATACTTGCTTCCCACTTTTGATAAAATGCATACCTATTTCAGTACTACTAGCATTGCTACTGTGTGAGCGTATCATTTAAAATGAGAAAAAGAAGTCGGTAATGTCCTTTGAGAACTTCCGCCTGGTTATTACCATCTTTTCCAACCTGATGCAGATCGTAAAGTACAAGGATTTCAAGAGTCTTCAATCCTCTTATTCCATCCTTTTAAACCTCCTTCATCTTGTACTTATTTTATTGTACTCCATTCATTTTCATATTGTTACACGATGAATTCAGAACTCAACTCAACTCATCTATCTACCGACAACAAAAATCCTAATTTTGTTCATACAACTTTTTAACTGTACAAATTAAAGCTGATTTCGTACAGCAAAATTAAATGTAAACCTAGAGTACAAAAAAAAGTTTCTAAATACTTTATTGGCAACAAATTTAGGGATTCAATTCAAGTAAACTTTTATTCTCATCTCGAGTCAGTCAGCGAAAGTAGAGAAGGTTTTGTTTGGCACATCATCTTAGGTATCTGATTCAATTCAGATGTATTTATGATGATGAACGTCAAAACTTTCTCGTAAACTTTCGCATCCTTCGAATAAATGACATTTTGATCGATTTGTATAAGCAGGTATGAAAAAGGAAAATTTGATTTGGACAAAAAAGGAATATTAATGATATGGAACATTAAGGACAACAATAGATTCTATCGATGACTATTAGTTTGATTTGATAGTGATTAGGAGAATATTTGGATGACAATGAGAAGCAAAGTATCAGTTTAGACAAGGTTTTGTTTCGCTAATGATTTTTTAAACATGTACTGATGTGCAGTACAAGTTATACAGTACAGCAAGGGCAATACCGTCCTAGCATCACAATATGCTAATTAACCTAGAACTTGAACTGAATCATATGTTGTAATTGCATTTTCCTTTTGCTAAATGGGCTTGTTATTGGCAATATTGTGTACAGAAAGGGAGTCGTCCATCAAGTCAACAATCAACAAGACAAACATCCATAGTCAATTACGTACTCATACGTACCTACTTCAGCACTTTAAATTCTTTTATGGTCCTTGTTCGTCAAAGGCGAAACAAAGGAGCACTCTACTACACACCAAGTGCATAAAAAGACGTAATCAAGTGCAGCAGACCAAGAAATAATGATAATGAGTCAGACCATCGCTTACAGAAAAAAATGTAATGGTAATGTGAGTTGCTTCTGCTACACAACAGCTCCTGTGACTATAGACTTTATCGGGTAACGCTGAAGGCGCAATAATGTAATGCGAGACAAAAGTTTTCCCCCTAGCCATCTTGAACGAAATAAGGCTAAAGGCTATATAGGAGCTTGGCAGTCTGCATTCGAAGTGTGAGAATCCTTTAACAAACAAAGAAATGCTACATCAAACACATAAGTACATTTGTGAGCTTTATCGCTGAAGCAAAAATATAGGCCTTTTTTTGAAGACAATGTGCATATTTTTTATCTATCAGGGCGCAACTTTTTTTTCGCTTCGACATAGTCAGTCATCATCATCATCTTTATCATCGGATCGACAGGGAACATGCAAAGTACTCACATTCAATTCACATAAAATAGGTATATGAGGATGATGATGCTCGAGCACAAGTTCATTCGACTGGCACATCACATCATTCTTCGATGGCAACAAAAGTTCCGTTAGAGTTTTCAAAAACTAAAACATGTTTACCCCAAACGACAACATGCTCATACGGCAAGAATCTCATTCCGCATCTATCTATCTTCATGTCCTATAAATTGTTCAATGTGAAACTTCACATCTGCTGGCCTGGTTGCTCTACTACAAACGACGGATCGGATGGGCCCAAACTAAAACTTTTGCTGCTGCATTCACTCAACTCTCTCGCCTACAACGAGTGAGATAGTCGTACATGATGGATTTCGATCTCTTTTAGAAACGTTTGCATGTATATTTATGTATGACATGATGCGAAAATAAATGACACAAAGATTCAGGATGCGTTTTTTGACCATTTTTTTAAAATAAAAAGCTTGAATGATGTGGTGTGATGTGATGCGTGCTAGTTTGTATTAAACTGATGAATATGCAAACAAGCATGACACACCGTTTTCCTCCTGCCCAATTTCGTGATGATGGCGGGTTTGCTACTTGATTTTTATACTGACGCTGATATCAATATTGTGTCGAGGTACGCTATACACAAAAGTGAGTAGACTTGTGTGATATTTGTAAGCTACAACAAAAACCTACCTAATTTAGTGGGTTAGGTTATTGACATTTTTATCCTCCTTTTTTGATGAGTTTCGGATCCCAAAAGAGTACTTGCGATAAAGTCACACAGAATGTGATACTACTTTAGTACCATATGATGGCAAACCAACATCAACCAAGTCACTTTTAAAATGAGAACTTTTGTGTGACTCATGTTTTTTTGCCTCTGTCATTATGCACATGCACGGTAAGTAAACAAGAATGATTCTGCATTTTTTTTGTAAAGAATGCTTCCAATGATGGGGGTATTGGGGATGATGAAATTTCATTTGAATGAGAGAGGAGGAAATAAGCACAACTTAAGCCCGGAAGAGAAAAAACTTTGGATAGTTGAAGTAATGTTCGTGTGACACTTTTAAAATTCCACATCAATTCTCTCAACACAAAGTTGATTTCAATGAAAACGGAACATTTCGACTCGGCTGGTTGCTGTCATCAGTTTTCTATCATTTTGAAAAACCACTAATTGATCATATATATCTCTTGGCAAACGCAAACCACGACCGATTCCGCACAAACAAATGGTGTGATTTTATAACTTGTTTTGAAATAATGATTATCGCAATTGTAATTGTCATTTATGTCAGACCTTAGATTTTTCCATTTTTTTTTGTTGATAGAATTTAAATAAAAATTCAATTTCTGTTTTGAATAAAGGTTTGAGCACGAGCTCCTCTCATATGAAGAGTCGTTACTCATTTCATGTGAAGTTATTTACGAAGCGTAATGATTTAATGATGTGAAACTCATTCCGGGAATGGCAATAATATGAAAAATACATCAAGTGAAAACTGCAAATGCCAAAACGTTCGATTTTTTTCAGAAACGGTAGAATTATAGTAGCATCCTCCTCTCTTTTCCATAGTTGAATTTAAACCATTTATACTTTCCATCACGTAGTAATGCAAAAACCTCATTGTTGCAATTCTACTTCAATAAAAAACTTTTTTGAAAGGTTGGAGGGTGTACAGTTCAGTAGTTGAGAGCTGCCTAAGCCATAAAAGTGTAGCCATAAAACGATAGTAGTGCTATTTGCTATTAATGTAGGGTTGTACCGCACTATAACGATTATTCTGAGGCTGAGTGAAAGGGTTACGTATTATTCCACTCCGACTACCATAAAAGTGTAGCCATAAAACGATAGTAGTGCTATTTGCTATTAATGTAGGGTTGTACCGCACTATAACGATTATTCTGAGGCTGAGTGAAAGGGTTACATATTATTCCACTCCGACAAAAAATCATAACGGAATTTTTGTTAAGATGATCACAATTCTATGAATTTGGGCCATTTGCAAAAATCACACAAGTCCCAATAAAATAACCGTTTATTCACATAAAAATCATGATTTTAGGAAACAGATAGGCCTACAATATTTTTAACAGTTTAACAATGCAGTCAGCACATAATTTCTACTTCCTTCGTTTGGTTTTTGTTAATTCATCCGCTCTTCCTATTTGTGAATGTGATGGGGAAGATAGATGAAGACGATTAGCTTATCTCTCGCTTTTCTATTTAACAGCGCCAATGCATCATTTCCTGAAAATTCCAATTTTGATTCATTTGCCACGTGTTTTGCCTAACCTTGAGTTACAATGGAGCCAGTTAGAATAAGAATAACGAACTAAAATAAAATCTTAAGAATTGATTGAAATAAAAAAATCTAGTAGTTTAAAAACTACTATAAATAGTTTCATCGACGTGCAAAAGTTATCACTACTATTCTTTTAATGGTTATCTTTTATTTTACGCTAACGGAGTTGATTGCGTCATGAAATGTTCTTAATCAGAGAATATCTAAATGTGCATAAATCACGAACCCTCAATTGCATGAATGCCATATGCAAGCGTGAGACGGCAAATTTAATTTTAATGAGTTTTAT
>JAHZMX010000900.1:0-17167 GCA_027743895.1 Seira musarum | reverse complement strand
ATAATGACATGATTTATCGGCATTTCTTGCCTCCTCACTCAACCTCGGCTTTTACGAGCTCGGGCAATGAGATGAGATTATTATTATGAGCTTTATTATGGCCAGCAATGAGCAAATGAAAAAGTCTCTTATTGATGATGTGAACGAGTTGAGTCGGCTAGCAAAAGAATAACAATGGGAAATTGTAACGCAATGTAATATAAGAGTCTATTATTTTTTGTGAAATACGAGCGAGTGCACAGATTGATTTCATGTTTCGCATTAAAAAATGTTAATCGTGAATTTTAATAGTTCAGTCAATTCATTCTTTATGTCGAGTTACTCTAGCGTGCCCGCAAAACATAATACCATGATGCGTGGGCTGTAGGACTTCATCAATCAGTGCCCTCACGTGTGAATCATAATCTTTATATTTATATATATAACTGTTGGACTTAAGGTCTTCTTTAATTTCATGCTAAATACGGAAGGTCGATGTCAAAAACTGATAAAAGAATTGAATGGTTGATTTCTTCAACCTCACACATAACATCACAATAATATGGGATGAGTCTTGGCAGATTTATATGATCCGAAAGTCAATCGCAAAAATAATACGAAAAGGTGAATGTTTGAAAAATCATTTCAACCAATCATGTTCAGCCATGATTGGCAATACTATTATTGTTATCCAATTTCACTCGCTGACATTTATGAACATTTCTACAATTTATTGGAGCACATCATCCTCACATTCCTCACTCCCATCATGTTACTCTATCGTTCATTAAACCTTGTTGTACTCGTACTCATAAAATAAGTAAAAGCCACGGCAATGGCATTAGATTTCAATTTTTTTAAGAGTGGAGGACGAAATATTACTACCAGAAATGGAAACATCATCAATATCAACGAAACCATCAACCTCTACTCATCATAAAAAATTCATTAAACTTTTTACGCAGACCTGTAGCTGAATATGACTATAAATTGTAGTTCTTTCTTCCCGGCCATCATGCTATCGGTGGGATGCCATGCTGTTTCGTTTCTCATTTCACGCTCCATTAATTTTTTTTAGCTGTGGCTGTGGCGAGAAAGTATAATATTTAATTTCTTTGACCTTCGACTTGGCTTGACTTTACTTTTTTATGCTTCATTGAATGCTACTTTTTTGTGGGAATATAACCCAAATAATCATGAAAGACAGATCTGATTTAGTAGGTAGGAGGAATGATGATGGTGTAATTGGAGTATGGATATGACCAGAATCGTTAATTTTTTTATTCGCCATCGAGCAATATTCTTTGTGGAAAGAACGGGTGAAATAAGATGACAATAATTAAAACTCATATTTGAGGTGGGGGTCGGGGTCAAAGACGTGAGTTTGTGAAAAGATATTACTGGGACCCGGATCGAGGAATGAATATGATGATCTGTGAAACTGTGAAATTTTCCTGGTGTGTTCAATTTTTGAGAAAAGAAAGCACCTTCCTTAATTCAAATTCGACTCGGATTGTAGATACAGACATATTTTATAATAAAATTATGGAGAATGCTATAGCTCGTCAATGACATCAGTTATAAAATAGTACGAACACATTATGAAAATACAATATATAACTTCTTTTACATTCTGCCAAATTACATGTTAACATAACAAACATTTCATCTAAACTGACATTGTGAGTGATGATGAGGATAAGTGAGATCTACGGCATTTGCATTTGGACAGGCAAGTAAATTGAACTATTAAATTCCCTGATTTTGTTAAATTGGAGCAAACCATATCAATACTTATGATAAAAACTATCAGTATGAATATCTATACAATGATTAAATCGAAATAATCGCTTATTATTTGACATTGATGGTTGATGAATATCGATATCTGAAGCCTTTTCATGTCCATTAAATGATAATAATGCATACAGGTTTCTGGAACGACATTAGCTTATTTAGTAGACACACTGTCTTTTCCTAAAGTAGGTAATGTAACTTATTTTGTGATCATTTTATTACACGATTATACTTATATTTATTTTTGTCGGCAAATCTTAAATGAAAAAAAAAACTTTTGCTTGTATAATTATGATTATAATTCATATCATGAATGATCATGGTCCACGGCTCACGTAGATCAAATAAGGTGTTAAGAAAGCAATCCAGAGTATTAAAAATAATTTTACTTGTGATATACCCACTGCGTTTTAAAGACAACGTACCCTCTACAATTTGACTCGTTGCACTACGCTAATCTAAGCGCGTATAATCTCATCTAATCTCGGCTCAGTCGTTTAACAAAGACGACTTTTTCTTGGAGATCATCATCATAATAATAGGAACAAGATTTTGCTTCGCATTGCTTGCATTCTCGGCTTGAATAATTTATGTTCATCAACTCATTCATACACCTGCAAACAAATTGAGCATTAATTAGCATTCAAATAAGCGCCGATTCGGCAATGAAAGCACAGCTCTGAAATCTTGTTACGTTACATTATTCCCTTATTCAGAGTTGCTAATATTTTTTCAAGGGTGAGATCCCACGTATTTTGTGTCGGTCTCCTACAAAAATAATACATGATTCGGGTTTAAAAATCACAGATTTTAAGATGAATCTCAAGAAGCCAATGATCTACATTAATCAAATCAAATGCTCACAGTTGACAGTAAATGAACTTAAACCTCTAATTTCCCTCCACTCGTTTTACAGCCCACGCGAATTTCATCTGATCCGAGCTTAATTTCTCGTTATTTTGATAAGAATGCAGTGGGGCAAAAAATAATTATTTATTTTTCCTGTATGTCGCCCTCAGAAAAAAACTCCAAATAAAAATTATTGTAATGCCTAATAAATATAATCGAATCAGTTCTCTTTACTTTTTATCAGTTCAGTTAAACAGTTTTTTTTGGACTATGCCCACATATTCAACGATCCCACAGAACAAAAAAACAAGATGATGATGATGATCTCACAAAATTCACTTGTTCAGGAAAATGCGTGGTTGCCTTCAAGAGGGTGATCCTGTTTGAAATTGGTCAATTTTGTATTGGTTTGGTAGCAAGTTCATGTTTTTGTTTACAATTTATTGTGGCGACAACGACATATCCACATCAAGAAGCACAAAAAAATCTTGAAGAGGATGTGATGTGAACTGATCCCAATCGTTTTTTTGTAGCTCTTTCTAGCAATAAAAAATGTAATTCGATATGACGAGTAAAAGTATGCGTGAATCTGTATTCCAAGCAGTTTAAATTCTAATAAATTTTCAAACTGACTGATTACGAGCACGACCAAATTTAAATGCCATCATGAAATGATTTCCCCAAACATTCAATTCGCTTCCTTGATTATACATATTAACTAGAAGGACGATGGACGGTTAATATCGATGACATCAAAATCACTCGCCATAGTTTTTTTTTTTAAATCTTGATTTTTAAATTCCTCAACTGCAAATGGAATGTAACCTTGCCCTTGCTAGACGCTGGCTCAGAGACAAACGGTTTGACTTGATTTGAATTCAAACCTGTTGAAGAGGAAGAAAGATGGCTCTTCTTCGATGTGATGTGATTTGATATTGATATGTTTTCAGGGATGTGATGTGATGCGATGAGTACGACTATGACACGTTAATATTATTGCATTGTTGATGTTGTTGATGATGAAGATCTCTCTTGTGCCGCAACCCTATTATGTTTTTCGTGTGCAATGCGAGCTGAATCGTAATTTTTGTTTCATCTTCAACTTGATGTGATACTTGGCAATGGCTCAACATTCTCTAAAGTAAGTAGCAAGACAGGATTTGGAATCAGAATCTCAAAGCCGACCTTTGAGAATTAAAACTGCTTTCTATGGTTATAACTTGTTAGGTATTCTATTCGTGTGTGAGCTCTGTTCTGATCTAAGTTTCTCTCTTGAGTACAAATTGTATGCTTATGGAATTGAAAGAGAAAAGAATATTCAGATCAACTCAGTCAGATGAAATATCAAAAGATTGCATCCTGTATGAAGAATCCTGCTTACTTATCGATCTTCGATGGTCATCTTGATCTGGTTTTCTTCAAGAGTTTTGGAGTGAAGCAATTTACAATACTTTGAGCTGTTAAAGGCTAGAGTTGATCTCGGGGGATTACAATCAAGAGCCGCTACATCTCCTGGAAGGGGTTCTAGCAATTATTGTCCAGGATTTCCTTTTAATTCAAAAACATTTGATTTAAATGTGACTGAATCTTGAATCTTTAGACAGTATTTAAAAATAAATGACGTTTCATAAGGAATTTAAAAATGAGTGAGTTTGTCGTTATCAATATTTATATTTAATCAACGTCAGAAAGTCATCTTCAGAAAATGGCACTTGTTTGTCATTAGTACTTGGCACTCAATCTCGTCTTAGTTGATCAGCTATTCTAACTTTGATACTTTCTTACGAAATGTGGCACATGTCAACTCAAGTAACATCTTCGATCAAGCAGAAATGGTCATTAGTAACCATGCAGGTATAAGACGTGATGATGAGCCAAGTCAGGCTTTATATTGACGTTTTTACGATACTCGATCAGATCGAGTTCCTTTTAATTCTACCACACTTGCCAAAATAGTTTTTTTCTTGAACCTTAAAAACACTTATAGTTAGTAACTTATTTATGATCCACGATAATGATGTTTGAACGTGTCTTCCCCATTTCGCATATTTTTGGTGGTCGTCACTACATACGTGTAAATGGCTCTGTAGTAACTTACTTGACTTGTGTGACTACATATTTTGAGCCAAATTTTACCTTAAAAAAGATTCAACCTTGAAGATGTCCCTAACAGTTTTGCAATTAGAATTTACCGGTTTCGAATTAGTATTTAAATTTCAAGAGGGTGGAATGAACCAGATTATTGAAATCACTTTGATTGCCACGTTCACAGCGCTTCCGCTTCACTTTTTATTGAGGGCAAGGACAGACAAAAGTGGCAACAAAACAAAACTAAAACAAGTCTTTTAAAAATATTTTGCATAATTTTTTGATGCCTTTAAGGCACAATCATCATTTTTTTCATAATCGTTTGTTTCAGAAATCGAACGTATTTTCTTTATTGAATGACAAACGGTACTCGACCAATTTCCAAACCATATTTTTTGGCCTGGTTTTTTCATTTTCAGCTCGAATTCAGCTACCAAATACTTACATGTCCATTTTTTTCTCCGCTCCCCACAAGGAGCAAAAAATCCCAATGGACCAAATCAGAAGAGGTGATATATTGCCAATGTTTATGATTTGCATCGTCCCAATAGAAAAAGAACACGAATAAGAAAGCCTTTTTTTGCTGCGTGATTGTAATTTTTTCTCCTCCCGAAATCTTGTACGTACCTTGTCCAAGCAAGTTTCATTAATTCTTCACTTTTTTTCATAAAGCTTGAGCAATTAATCCGATGTTGTTTACGATATCCATATATAAAAAGTCATAGATTTATTACCCGACGCACATTTCACCTCGGCTGTCCTCATCCTTATCCACATTCCTTTAAAAATCATTTTTATTATTATTGTATTGATATCAAGCAAAGCAAGAGCAATGCAAAGCCACCAGCCATTTAGGCATCTTTTAGTTCTTTTTTAAAGGAAAAAAAATTAAGAATTCATCATCAAATTGAATTGCCTTTATAAATCTTGCTTTGGGCACATCTTAGAGCCGTGCTGTGCAAACTACACATTAAAGAATTCGAATATTTCACGAAAATACTTTCGAATGAGGGAAATGACAAGTAGAATAAAATAGTGGCTCTCTTTATTATTAAATGAATGAATGGCTGCTTTTTTTAATTCGCTGTACTGCACTCATAAAAAATATATAAATTCCTTCTACTTTATTGCGAACATTAACATAGTGATGTCCTACTACAAGCTCATATCACAATTGCAACGAAGCTTGGAATCACTTTTTTTATCGTGGGTGGTCCAACATGATAATATGATGATACGTCTATCTACCTGAAAAAAAATAGCGAAGAAGAGATGAGGTTTGAGGTTTTTCACTCAGGAGCTTTTCATATTGTCTATTTTTTGCTTTGTTTACCCACAAACAAAAAAATAAAGATGTAGAGACGTTGCGAGAGTGCGAGAGATGAGAAGCAAGTGAGCATGTACTCCACTTCTAGCTCTTCAATATGACGTTATAGTAATATTTTTGTCGTAAAATGTCCGTTCATTTTTTTGTACTGCACAAAGAAGTCAAAGCCAGAAGATTGGATACATATCGAGATTGTCTGAGAACTATTTTGGATGGTCAACTTGAATTGATTTGCTTGAGGCTGTTGGGCTGCTTGATGCTATATGTTATGTATCGGTAACGTTCACAATATGAATAGGCTGTTATCTGAATTAAGAATTCGAGAATCTGAGCTTTCATTCAACTGAACTCATAAAATTGTAAGATGTAATAAATGTGCATTATATTATTTAGAGAGCCGGGGTTGTACACCTATTCTCAATTCCAATCCGTTTTTATGCTTTTGAAACCATTATACTTTACTTTGAACAGCCCTTTTGCAGATTCAATTGTAGAAATTAGTATTCGTAACATCTCCTCGCCAAACCTAAATAAACATTATTAAAAGACTTTGAAATTGACTGTTTTCCGTTTAATATGTCCTTAAGTGATTTAGATCATTTCACTACGTAAACGATCTAGTACAGATCTGTAATTGCATGATGTGTGATCCCAAAAACAAACCTCATTCTCTTTCTAATAATCAAATGTCGATTACCAATACGTAATGTTTAAATATGCAGGCTGAGTTTTACATTAAGTACCCTGCGGTGGACAGGTAGCAGCTACCTTATGATAAAAACTTCAATTTTTCTATTTCATTTAGTTTGGTTAGGTTAAAAATGTGGACAAAACGTTGAAAAAAACATTTTTGGAGGAAACTTTGAGGGATTTTTGAAGAATTTTTTTTCATTGTAAAATTGAAGAGAATAATGAGCAAACTTGGTTTCAAGTAACCTATAGGCGATGTAGAATCAAAAACAACTAAAATTTTTTTTGATACCTCGAAAATTAAAAAATGCACAGGAGGGACCCTCTGCATTTGTGCAGGGTATTTATCTCAAACCTAACCATTTAAACAGGACTAATAAAGGAATATATTATTGATAGGAATACCTGAATATTTCAGTTAGATTGATGCCGATGGTGTCGTGGTGTCTTCTCAGAATTTATGTTCTTTTTAATCAGTGGCCAAAAAATTGCAATCACAAGATGACAATATTAGTTTTTATTGTACGGCAACTGGTGACATCCACACGCAGAAAAACTCATATGTCTAATTTCCACAAATCCAAGCCTATTTTTTCTTTTTGGCAAGAGTAGAGCAATGCGTTTTTAAAACAACGTTTTAAAAGTATAATTTTTCTTGGATGTTGCTCGCATTCCTTTTATGAGTCTTACTGGCCAGACAAAATAAGACACGGAAGAAGTGAAAATATCCCAGGGGCTAATCTCTTACATAGTCACTCCGTCTTTTTTTTTTGTTTTGATCTGAATTGAAGAGAAATGATGCAAATGGCCATTTAAAAATGGAGTAAGGAAGAGTTGCAGTCGATTCGGCTCGATAGTGGGACGACGCCTTCCTTGAAGAGCGAAGACATTTCCTCACACAGGTGCATTTATAAAGTCTTCTAGAAAAAGGAATGGAATTTGGCTAGAACAAAAAGCCTGGAAAAATTCCCTCGGACGATGATGTTGCTGGTTGATGATGATCACCATCTTTTTCTGCTTTCATCATAATATCTTTTCAAATATTTTATGAGGATGATAATGATGATGCACTCATCTCGTCATCTTCCAAGCTGCATGGGTTCATGTATTGAACCAACTTCGGTTCTAAGATTCATCATCATCATGATCACGATCATACCTTCCCACCCCCTGGCTAAAATAAAGAAAAAAAATCTCTCGTCTCGTCTTCTTGACTCTCTTGTAGTCGACATGGACAAGGAAGAAGTTTTCGTAAAAAATCGCGGTGGAATGCTATCGAAAAAAAACACCTCCTTTTTTGCTTCTCTCTCGCTTGTAACATTAGTTCGCACAAAGTATTTATTTTTTGTCCTTGGTTATCGTCTAAAAAACTTGTTGCGTTGTTGCATCCCTTCTTTATTCCATGCAACACGCTCGCTCGGCAAGTTGCTGGAGCGTCGAGTGAGTGGAGTCCAAGCCGAATAGGTTGGATTGGATTTACCTGTTCAAAAAGGAGAAGATGCGCTTCTTTTCTTAAAAATCCTTCCTACTTTGGTCCAATCTTTTGAAAGATGTAATAATGCTTCATGAAACTATTTTTTTGCTCATCTCATCTTCTACACCAAAGGAATGCGCTGTTTTTTGTGTTGTGTTACCTCCTCTTTCGTATTCTTCCAAAATGAATAGGTTTACACAAAAAAATAGAATTAGTTTCTTTTTTGATTTGATGAGAGCCTTGCTTGCGTTGTGTTGTGATGATGAGTATGTCGTTAATTAACATACTTGGTGGTTGATGTTGATGATGACGGTGATGTGCTGCTGGCTGGTTGACCGGCAGTGTGTGCACATCACATCAAACCAGACCAGGTATTCTTAGCATTGAAGCTGATCAGGTATTTTGTCTTCTTTTGAAGAATTGATGATGAGCGGATTGGAGTCGAGGAGGGGAGGACATCATTGATCCATTCTTAAGGAAGGAGGCAAGACGAGGGAGACTACGGCCGAATAGCCATATCCATATTAAATTAAATTTAAAAAAAGATGGAATGTGAAATCATTATTGGTACTTTACTGCACTAAACTATTACAGATATGTTTGCACCTTCAAGAATACTTTTAAACAAAAGAGGCTGAATAAGCTCTTCAAAAATTCATTAGCCATTGTTTTATTTAACAGCCATTTTTAGTGCGATCCTTCATACTCGTACTTATATTTACCTCACAGTCACAACACTAACTTATAGTCAGCCAAATCATAAGAAAATTATGATGGCAAAGCATAAAAAATCCATTAAAAATATTATGACCAGACGACTGAGCTGAGGCAAATAGACCACAGACATGTACTTCCACTTGATTTCACCTTAAGATATTTTTCACTCCACACTGGGATTTCAAAAATGAAGGAATGCATACCACTAAAATAGCCACAGTGAATTCCTTCTTGTCATTCTACAATTACTTTTTCTCCTCCTTCAAACTAGGCTAGTCACAAGCTAAGTAGCAATTGGAATTAAAATTGGCAATTCGCAATGACCATAATGAGATTGAGAGGAATAGTCCGAGTCATGTCCATGTCTCACTGATTTTGTTGACATGAGGTGAAAAAGAGATAAAGATGGACAATGGACAGCCTGTTAAGAAAATCGAAGACATCTTCTTTTCTAACTTAAAGTTCAAATTACTTTTAGCTTGGCACGTTGGCACTCAAATTGCAATTTTCTTCGACTTTAAATGCAATTTTATTGACAATTTAAATGCCTTTTAGGATTTTCTTTTAAAAAAATCCTGGGAGCTCATCATAAGTATGCTTATAAATCTAAAGATGTTTTACAACTTATTCGTGCTTAATGAGAATTGGCTGAGACGTATCTTTCTTGTGATGTGATGGGACATGACAGGAGAAACAAAGTTTCTTCAAACCGAAAACTTTATAACATTTTTGCATTCGTAATGTCTTGAAAATCTTTCCCGGACGTCCTACACAATCACCTGCGTCGCACCCTATCCTTAGACCTTTTAAGAGATTTTTGAAAAGTTAAATATTTTGTTTATTTACCTATTTCATTTTTTACAGTCATGTACTTAACAAAAAAATCGTCTTCAGAAGGACAAGGGTTTTGGTTCCGCCCGAAAGTCAAAATCTTCAAAAAAAAAGTTTTTATATTCATATGAATCTCGAATGAATAAAGAAAAATAATCGTAATGAGATAGCAGTCATTGAGACATGCTTTTTAAGAGGAAGCTGTGGCATAAAAAAGTCAGCATGCCATGAATTGCCATGTTCAAAAATCCGCAAACAAGATGTCCCGTATGAGGATTTTCGATTTACGAGCGCATTAGCAAATGGGATTTGTTCGGATGAAATGATTATTACCATAATAATAATCATGTAATGTGCCTCACTCCTTCATACAAATTCAAATACACCTTGAATTTGTTATGACTAGAAGAAAAAAATGCAATCAAATCAAATCTTAAATTTTCTGAAACTTAGGTTAAGTTGATCATCATTCTCAAACTCTCGCACTCGTTCGCCAAGGCATATCATTCCTTTACCCAACTCAGACTCAGACATAAAAGGAAATACTAAAAATCATAATCAGGCTCTGGTTGAGTCTGCTCTTTCGTGTTACTCGTTTTTAGAGGGGATGGATATGGTTGAATTTGCTCATAAAAGGAAGTGGATATCCATTAAAAATAAGTGAGGATGAGGATGATGGCGGATGGGGGAAATCGGAAAAAATATTTTTCAAATGAATTGAGAAAAAATACGCGAGGCTCGTCAGATTGTTTTGACTTTGAGATTTGAACGTTAATTATGGGGTGAAAAGGGAGGAATTTACGGAGAGATGTTTTACGAGACACAACGTAATGAATGTTCTTAGCTCAATGACAAATTGAATTAGTGAAGAAAAATATCATCTTGAGTGGGTTCTTAGGGGTTTGATGGGATTTTAATATCATCTTCCGGTTAGGACTTTTGAATGATGCTTGTGGGAAAGAAAAATCCAGAAGCACATGCCATTTGGAATAGATGACATCCTTCCTGCTTGCTTAAAGCGTGACATATTTATGCCTTTGGATTTTTTATAAGGAAGAACTCAATTCTAAAAAAAAAAAAATTTTTCTCCTTGTGTGTTTTGCAGTATGTATTGGTACAAATGGTCGGATGTCCGTCCCATCGAACCGGTCTCACCACTACCGGAACCTGAAGGATCGTTACACGAACTGTACGTATGTAGAAGGGAACCTGGAACTGACATGGATTCAAGACCGGGACATGGATCTCAGTTTCCTCCAACACATCCGCGAAGTCACCGGATACGTACTGATATCGCACGTGGACGTGAAGAGGATCGTCCTTCCAAGTCTGCAGGTCATCAGAGGAAGATCATTGTTCCGCTTGAATGTTCATGACGATGAATTTGCGTTGATGGTGACTTTGTCAAGGATGGATAATCTGGAGCTTCCTGCATTGAGAGGTATAAAAATTAATGGTTTATAATTTTGAAGTGCCATTTAAAATTGGACTAATGGTATTAATAAGGGATGCTTTGTTTTTGCACTTGTAGATGTTTTGAATATCCAGGCCACACACCCCCAATTCGTGAACCTCGCTTACTTCCGGAACCTGGAAGTGATTGGAGGCCGAGATAAGGCTGACTATTTCTCAAGTCTTTACATCGTAAAAACGTCCCTTCAGGCCCTGCATCTTCGCGCTCTCAAGAAAATCCGTTCTGGAGCAGTAACAATCCTGGAGAATGAGAAACTCTGCTATGCTCATGAGATCAACTGGTCAAAGATCAAGAGCGAGAAGGCAGATGTTCAAATCTACAAAAATATGCCACAAGAAGAATGCTCCAAGCTTGGAGAAGTGTGCTCCAGTCAGTGCTCGAAAGACGGATGCTGGGGCATGGAGCCTCGGGACTGTCTTTCATGTGCCAAATACAAACTCGATGACCAATGTGTGCCCTCTTGCAACGCGACAATCGGAACGTACGAGGACACTCCTGGTCTGTGTAAACACTGCCACGAGCAATGTGACAAGACCTGCCATGGAGCAGGGCCAGGGAACTGTACAAAGTGTAAAAACGTGAAGGATGGACCTTTTTGTGTGGAGGCTTGCCCGGAGCACAAGTACAATGTCGGGGGAGTATGTCACAAGTGCCATGAGAACTGTGTGGGTGGATGCACAAGTCCTGCAAATACGATTGGGTATTCAGGATGCAACTCATGCCACCAAGCCATCGTTCATGAGACTGATCATGTGCTCACTATCGTAAGTTGGACAATCCCAAAAATAAAGGTGCAGCAGCATAGCGTTACATTAGATGAGATGACACTTTACCGTAATTTTTATTTCTTTAGGAGAGGTGTCTCGGCAAAGATGATGTGTGTCCCCCCGGCTACTATTACGAAAGCGTTAGTCCAAAAGAGCAAGGACCTCTGAAGCCACTCGCGGGCAAGTCCGTCTGCAAAAAGTGTCATCCACGGTGTAAACAGTGTACTGCCTTTGGATTCCATGTTCACGTAAGACTTGATTAGCAAAATGCGAAAAAATAAATGCGTCAAGATATCTAAATATTCTTTGCTAATTTTATTGCTGCATTATATTGCACAGGTGTGTCAGGAATGTGCAAACTACAGGAAAGGGGAGCAATGTGAGGACGAGTGTCCGACCGAATTCTATGCTGATGAGGAGAAGAAGGAGTGCTTACCCTGCGCTGATGAATGCCGTGGCTGCGACGGTCCCACTGCGGAACACTGCAAGTTTTGCAGGAACTTTAGAATCTACAGAGATGGTGAAGCAGCAAATGAGGTCAACTCCAGTTTTGTTTGTACCATGCACTGCCCTGAGGAATATCCCCATCGAGTGGTTGAGAACGAGAGTGAACCTTACTGCACCAAAAATCCTCCAGTCTCTGCGGGAATGTAAGTCTTAACTTGCTTGAACTCGTGTCATTTGCATAAATCCTTTGCTTTTGCTATTGAAAAAATATTTTATTTATTCTCATTTAATATTTTTTTACAGTGAACACGGTTCCCGATCTGCCGTCATTGTGACCAGTGTTCTCTGCGTCTTTGTATTCGCCATCTTTGCTGTATTCGTGGGTCTCTACTGCTTCCGCGCAAAGACCAAAGCAAATGAAATGAAAATGACGATCGCGATGATGAACGACGATGACAATGAACCACTCCGCCCCACAAATGTAAAGCCAAACTTGAACAAATTCCGAACCGTTAAAGAAGAAGAGCTCCGCCGTGGAGGAATGCTCGGATATGGAGCTTTTGGTACAGTGTATAAAGGTGTATGGATACCCGAAGGCCAGAATGTCAAAATCCCAGTGGCAATCAAAGTCTTAAAGGAGGGAACTAGCGCAAACGCTTCCAAAGAGTTCCTCGACGAAGCTTATATCATGGCCAGTGTGGAGCATCCTCATCTTTTGAAATTACTCGCGGTTTGTCTAAGTTCGCAACTCATGCTGGTGACACAATTAATGCCGTTAGGATGCCTCCGGGATTATGTGCACAACAACAAGGACAAGATTGGATCAAAGGCGATGCTAAATTGGTGCTTGCAGATCGCAAAAGGCATGGAATATCTTGAAAGCCGACGCTTGGTCCATCGCGATCTTGCCGCGAGGAACGTGCTGGTCCAAACCCCAACATTTGTGAAAATCACTGATTTCGGTTTAGCCAAACTTCTGGATTTGGATGAGGATGAGTACAAAGCGGAAGGTGGGAAACTACCAATTAAGTGGCTCGCAATTGAGTGCATCAAAGATCGCGTGTTTACTCACAAGAGCGATGTCTGGGCTTTTGGTAAGTTTATATTTTCGAGGTCGTTGTCCTTTATTCAACTAATGCATATTATTATCTAATAATATTTTTCAATAATCTAAAAAATTAATATTTTTATTATGAACAGGTGTTACTGTTTGGGAGTTGCTCACTTATGGAGGCAAGCCATACGAAACGGTTCCCCTCCGCGATGTACCCGAGTTCCTCTTGAAGGGAGAAAGGCTCCCGCAGCCAGCAATATGCACACTGGAGCTTTTCATGATCATCATTAAAACATGGATGGTTGATCCTGAGGCTAGGCCGAGCTTTAAGGAATTGGTGGAGGAATTCTCTAAATTTTCTAGAGACCCAGGGAGGTATCTTGTCATTCAAGGGGATAAACTAATGAGACTGCCATCGTACACCCCACAGGTTAGTAATTACCAATTTCCATTTTCTTTCACTTTCACTTGAGCTGAGTGAGAGAGAGAAAAAAAGTTTTCCATGTTCCAATTCCGTTGACGTTCATCGACCTTTTTCTTGCCACGTAAAACTTTCATCCTCATTTTCACCAAAAGTTGAAGTTTTTGATAAAGTTTAATGAAACTTTCGGAAGCCATTGAAATCCAATTGAAATGGAAATGGGGAAATATGAAACGATTACACAAAAAGTTTTATTTTTGCAAAGTCTGTATGCAAGGTTTAGTTTCAATTTCTTTGGAATGTTTGCTTCGTCTGTTTGCTTTCGAAAGGAAAATTATTAATAATTTGGATGTGATATGATGTTTGCACTTCTCCGTGGAGGAGAGTTTGTTGACACTTGGATTGAACAGCGGAATACTTTTTTCGTGAAATATATACGCTTGTTTTGTTTTTTGGTTCTGGTTCATGCCTTATGTTCACGCAAGAATGCTTTTCTTTATTTTCTCATCTCCCACAAAAAATGAAGGAAGCTGGAGAAATACTCAAAAAAGCATTTCCTTTCTTCCAGGACGAGCGTGAACTAATCAGAACTCTCTCATCCGCAATGGACGGCCCTGAAGTGATTATGGACGCTGAGGAGTATCTTCAGCCAAGGAGTAACGGAACTACAACGAGTTCATCCACATCGAACGGAACACTGAAACGTGGGGTTATGGGTCCTGGAAGCATGGGTGTTGGTAGCATGGTCGGCCTGGGTAGTATGGCAGGCATCTGCTCGCAAGACAACAATTGGCCTGATAGTCCTCAAAACTTCCACAATCGAATGAGGGAAAGGCACCGTTACGGCAGCGCAGGTGGAGGAAGGACTCCCTCCGTAACGGACTCTTCGAGGTACTGTAGTGACCCAGTCAAAATGGGCATGGGTTTGGGAAGAGATACTAGCGATGGCTGTTACTCCACTGACTCGGGAAAGAGTCGGGAGGCAAATGTGGGCAATCTGAAACTTGATCTCCCTGTGGATGAAGATGACTACTTGATGCCTTCGCCACAAACCAATCAAAATGCTTCAACTTATCTTGATTTAGTCAGTGATTCAGGGAATCACGGTAAGTGACATGAATTCATAGAATTCCCTCAAATATTGAATCCAATATTGACAATTTTTTTTCCTTATCCAGATACCGGTGATAATAATGAACTCCGTCGATTCGCCATGCGAAACAGTCAGCACCACTACCCTACCCTCGTGGATAACCCCGAGTATCAGCTCATGGCTTCCCGAGAGTATACGAATGTCCCCTTAGCCTATGCCCCAATAGGTTTGCCCCTTTCCGCTACTGGGTCGACAAACAATAATCCCTACTCGCATTATCCCCCACTTCATGGGATGACAAGGACGACGAATAACAATGGCCAAACTTCTAGTTCAGGAGGAGGGAAAGTGGTACATCAGCAATCTCCGTACCACCAACT
This sequence comes from Seira musarum, assembly GCA_027743895.1. NCBI lineage: Eukaryota > Metazoa > Arthropoda > Collembola > Entomobryomorpha > Entomobryidae > Seira > Seira musarum. The sequence continues at coordinate 1,779 of JAHZMX010000900.1, read as the reverse complement.
CTCGAACAATCATAACCACAACAATCAATTTAATCGTCCATCATCCATAGTCAGGCATAGCTCAAGATCGGAAGAGGAATCCGACCATGAGTACTACAATGAACTTGATAAGCTCAAACGGGAGAAGCAACCGCTTCAGCAATCCGTTCGCAAAAATGAAACCACTGTTTAGACATATATTTTCTTTGTACATTGTTTCTCACCGCAAGAAATACACTAATCATAATCAATCATGCAGCCATACAATAAGATGATCATGAAAAACTATGCAAATTAGAGTAAGAAAAGTCGATGCATGATTTCCCTAGTTTTAAGATGTATAGCAATTTTTGTACAACGTGTTCATGAACACAGCATTTTAAATCCATTTTTAATTATCATTAAGTTATTTAGTAGAATAGGATTTTTGTACAATCAAATGAAATGTGAAGAGTCCCTGGACAAAGTTATCAATATGAATTTTCCAAAAACGTTCTGAAAAACATTTTATGCAACGAATAAAAGCAAATCAATTTGCTTTGATCATTTTGATGATGCTCGCCCAATGGTTTAAGTCAAGTACAATTATAGCAGCTTATCTTTTCTCGTAATTTCTCAACCGTCACAATCACAACACAATATACAATGAAAATTAAATTAGTAGAAGTTGAAGTGTAGGAATTGGAAATTCAGAACTAATCTCTTAGTTGTTTAGTTTTAAGAAACCTGCCAAAGTCAATAAAAATGAATGGAGGAATTATGAAGATGGCAAATACTTCAGCAAGATAGAAAGTTTGCAAGTGTTAAGTAATGAGTTTTAAGCATTGAAAAGTTCTTGTTAATGTATATTCATCTTTTAGTTATGAATATTATGGTTTGTGCGATTAGAGTTTATTTGCAAAATTTGGAAGAATTAGATTTGGAAAGTTGTTTTGTTTTCTTATGCAATCAATAATCGAAAGAAAGTTATATGCTCATTTAATTACTTAATTTAGATAAGGTTAATGTTGAATTGTTTGTTTTAATATTATATGATATGTTGTGCACAAAAGGAAGAAGTTTGTTTTGTATCGCTATATTCTTTGATGTTTTAAATAATTTTAAACAATCATTTTTAATGTATATTTTTCAATGACTGTGATATGATAATAAAAACATTTTTGTAGGAATTTGAACAAAAAGATGTATTCAAAATTGACGAACTTCTGTATTTTTTCAATAGAAAAGCATGCGAAATCGCATTTCCTAGGTCATTCCAGATTCCATCCTAAATATGCTATCTGTATTAAGTCAGTTATCTCTACAAATACGGACAACATTATCTTTTCTGAAGAAGACTTTTATCGAAAATAGAATCCACTGGAATGAAACCTAAAGTTAGTACCCCTAAAGATGCTGGTGAAGAAGCCTGGTGGAGCCACAGCAATCGATTTGACCAAAAATGGAATGATTATTATAATTATAAGTGGTGATGCTCGCAACGTTTAGAATGATCTCAATCACATGAAACCAGACAACAAGACTTTTTTTGGTGGAAAAACATGTTAAACCAAACTACAGAGGTCTCTAAACGGCTTCATTATATTTCTATCAATAAGCATCTTTTGTGCTTGATGGAATAAGTATTGTCGATGCATCTTCATTGCAACCGAATTTCAAGAATACTTTCATAATTAAATCCATTTCATTCAATAACGCTCATTATTAGGTAGCTAAGTATGAGCGGAGTATTGATTTCGATGTGTCAGTCGAGTTTGTAACTGTCGAACGAGGTCACATAATTCACTGATGCACCTCTTG
>JAHZMX010000899.1:0-11758 GCA_027743895.1 Seira musarum | reverse complement strand
TTTTCCGTCAACCTTGCACTGGACGAAAGCTGAGAAGCTGAACTTTAAGCCTTACACAAATTTAAGCGCACCAAAAATTGTTTGTCGTCAGGCAGAACGTGGAGAAAAAAGATGCCGACGAGTAAGAAAAAAATGTTTTCGCAAATCATGATGATTTACGATGAGACGTAAGTTTCGTTAGACAGTTCAGATGTTCGCCCAAGGCAATATTTCTGCGCCACAGGCCCAAAGGATATTGAATACCGTCTCATATCCAATGGAAAAGCTAAATTTGTCAAAAAATGCTTCCTCGAGTGCGACTTCTTTCCTTAAGGAATAAGGCGCCGACTACATCGGAAAAATAAAAAATGCACCAAACGTTACGCAAACTCAAGGAATAGAAAAGGTTTATGTCCTATGAAAATCTGCATACCAGACGCTATCGAAAAAGTTAAAAACCTTAAAAAAATTACGTCTAAACTGGAAGATCTCAGCAAAAAAGTTTTTAAAAAATCGGGAAAGTCAGTAATTGTCAGTGCCCGAAAGAATCCCATAGAAAATACCTAAAACGGCATCGACAAATTGTAAAATTGATGTAGGTTGTAGACAAAAGCTTGCTTATCATTATGATGTACGGTTAAGGTAAAATAAATAAAATTTACTATACAATTCAGAAGCATTTAGTTATCCCGGATTATTATTAAATGCCCTTTAGCATAAAAAATAGCGGAAAGGAGAATGCCCTGGTCTGGTCTTCATCTTAGCTGTGGTTCTATACATTTTACTAGAGTTTCTGTTACTGTTCTGTTCCCTCAAAATTATTACGATTCAAAATCCTCAAGTCAAGATGTCTACAAGTTGGGGAACATGATCACTGTCATGATGAATTCTCTTTCCTTCGCGCAGTCCTTCCACAGAACCTATCTGACATTGTTTTAGGCAGTTGGTACAAAAGCTTGCTTATCATTATGATGTACGGTTAAGGTAAAATAAATAAAATTTACTATACAATTCAGAAGCATTTAGTTATCCCGGATTATTATTAAATGCCCTTTATATACTTAACTCCAACTCTCGGCTGCCGCTGTTGTTGTGGCCTGAAGAAACAGAGAAGAGGAAAGACACGTGCAGCTGAAGAGAAAGGGAAAGATGAGGTCTCATATTATGCTTTACTGACTTTTTTATTGTGTGTTTTGAACATAAAATACACGATGCATGGTTTCTCAATAGTACTGATGCTCGCTTAACTCCCACAATACGCTTTCCTATCCCCTTATTCTCCAGCAACTTTTTTACAGCGTTTTAAATTGATAAGTATATGGCTTTTGTACTTTACATGAGTTGTTTTGGCATGAGGCTTCATCGTCATTGACATCTCCGAAGAAGAGCATTGACTTTTTCTTCGTTTTTTTCTTGATCCCGAGTGGTACGGACACGGATGACATGTGCCTAGTCGTCTCACATCCTCATCACTACAACTATCTCTTGCCGCTGAAGTCGTTTCAATCATAAAACTTGATCTCTGAATTACTTTTCTTCGGTATTGAACAATGGAGGATTTGAGTCGAATCGACTCGTGCATTTCTCTAGGATAATTTTATATTCAACTTATGCCACAGCCATTATCAAAAGCTATCAAAGGTGTATGCATGCCAATGCCGACTATATTCTTTGAATTTAATTCACTTACGAAAATGCATTAACTTAACTAGAGAACTTATGGTGCTGTTCTCTTTGCACTCGCATTAAATCAAAACCATTTTGTGTCTTTCCCTTGCTCGAATTGGCTCTGCCAACGTTAATCTCAGTAGGAATTAATCAAATTTGTTCTAATAAAATTAATCAAATCATTGATCATTTCGTAACATGAGATAGAGTTAATGCAGTACGACGTATGGAATACTACCACAATTTCTTTTTCTGAGGACGAGCATGGACCACTAACATCGTCAAACGTAGAAAGAAAAGGGAAAAATTGGCTGATATACATTACATGCAGCAAGGCCGTTTACACTTCGCTGGCGTTTGAAGTTTGCCAGTTTGCTTGAGCCGGCATCTTGGTAATCTTCACAAGCGTTTCTTTCGGCGGTTATCGGTTTTCATGAATCTATATATGTATGTTTTCATCTTAAGTATATTTTAATAAAATACACATAATGTAATAACATTTTTTATACGCGTCCCGACTTGCATTACGTGACCGTTCGAGTTCGAATTTTGTTGGATAAAAATTTGACCTATGAAAATTTTGCCTTTCGTTTCGTATCCCGGGAAGCTTTCTATTAAAATGTAGTTATTATTTGTACAATTACATTTTTGGTTTACCATTTTGAAACTGCCCATGTTTATTCGAGTATATCCCAAAGAGGCGGTTCTAAACCCATGCCCAATTCTTGTCCTTTCGAAACAGATTTCGTAACTGACAATACAACTTGTTTGCTCACTCAGTGTCAACTAATATTTTTTTTTCCTATTCAAGCAATGCCATTGTATGATCTAAGCATTCCTGTCGTTTAATGCGGATCCAATTACGAAATATTTCGAAATTACTGTGAATAAAATATGTAGGGACATGAATTTACTGACATTTATTGCAGATTGAAAATTTTTTATTTGTTAGCGAGGGTATTTCTATTTACTCGTACATATTCTTGCTTCTGTTATTTAATACCCAATTGTAGTTGTAATCATAATTTTTGTCAAATTTTACGACTTTCTCACACTGTACATACGCAAAGACGTATTTGTGGCGTGGCATTACATAAAGGCGAGACACATAACATGGGTATCCGGTGTTCGGTAAACAAAGCAATTTTTATATCCAGCATCTGGGCCAAAGGACTTAGGCTGAGTGAGGACTGAGGACGTGCAGGCAAGCGAAAATGAAAGAAGCGCAAATGCGTTACCTTTTCCTTTTCCTAGTGAATTATTGGAATCCTTGATAAAGCAAACTTCACATCTGCGTCATTATGAATGGAAATGAGAAGTCGTAAAAGTGGAATTTGATTTCGAATGAAATGGAAAAAAACAGGCATAAAACAAGATGAAAAAATCTACGGGGAAAGAGATTGAAAAGGGAGAAAAAAATTGTGCGTAAGAAGACATTTATTCACACAAAAAAAAGGGTAAGATATATCATACATGACGTATGACATTACTACTTCTCATATGCAATGCAAAAGAGTCACGGGATAATCGGATACATGGTGCATGGCAATGTCCTCTTATTGTCAACAATAACATTTCACGTCCATAATATTAATAGGTGAGCCATAATACCTTGGCTTTTTTTCCACTTCCACTGCTCCGAACAACAAAAAAAAAGTGGAAAAGAGTGATATCAAGATTTACTTGAACAAAGAAATAGAATGAGTGAGAAGAGGCAGGCAAACCGGGTAGCAACAAGAGCACTAACAAAGGCCCTCATTTCTTCATATATGGTTTGGTGGTGGCACTATTCTCCGTATAATAATGCTCCTAGCACCACCACCACCGCTAGGCCAGCAAAAAATATATAAAAAGACACGCAGTTTTCGTTTTGTTTCCATATAAAGCAGTGTGGAAGAAGATAAAGACGATAGGAAGGTATTAAACCAAATGATATGCCTAGCTACTTGCTTTAACGCACAAAAACAGAATAAAAAGTTAAGGCCACTTGACGAATGCACGGAACATGCCGAACTTTCAGGCTGTAACGTTATATACGGATGAGTTGTTCGCGTGGAGCCTTTTTTATACATCTATTTTTTTCTTCTTTCTTTCCTAAAGGTAATAGAAGAGGAAGATGAGAGTATTTTATGGAATGGGAAAGAAGTTCGGTTTGAAGAGATCAGTTTTAAAAAAAGTAAATGCTCTTGACAAGAAAAGAAGAGTAAAGTGGAAAGAGGGTTGCTTACTTACTTCTATTTGCTTCATTTCCACCACCACCACCAACAACAGCAACCACCACCACCGCCACCAATTCTTTTTTATGGGAGGAAAGGGTGTAGCTTAAGCTCAAGTAAAATGCAAGAGCGTTGATGACAAGAGCGAAATGCATGAGAGAAGGGATGTAAACAAGGTCAATCGCCCCTACACGTTCCCCGATTCTTGCTTCTCGTCAGTAAGCATGCTGCACATGATGATGATCATCATCATCAACATCAAGCTTTACTGAAGAGGAATCGTAAAGCTCTTCTATAAACACTTTTGCGACTTACTTATGTGCCCATCTAAAAAATCTCCTGGAGAACTTAATGTGGACTAGAGCTTGAGCTCTTTTCTTGATTTTTCCTAAATTGCTCTTCACCGGAAGGAAAAATTCTACATAAGAGATGCAAAAAAAGACTGAAATTACGTACCGCTGACTTTTATGTTGAATATTATGTATCCATTAAAAATGAGCCAACAATCAGTGTTGTGTGCATGTACATGTCTAACATCACTTTTTTAAGACCAAAAACAAGTAAAGATGGAAAAGGAAGAAACGTGTCAGATTCAGAGAATTTGGGACTGATTTGATTCCAAAAACTTGGATTTATCTATATTTTCTGTCGTCGCCATTTGGTTACATATCTAGTCTCTCTTTTTCTTTATTATCTTGAATTTCAAAGAGACGTTTTTTGTTAAAGTGAATTTTGGTGTTTTTATAATTTCATTGTCTCCTTTTTCCAGGGACCTTTTCCTTTTTCCAAGCTATTTTTGGCCACATTAGAAAAATTCTACATAAAATAAAAAATGTTCCATATACCAGTAAATTTATTTTTCTTTTTAAAAATCTTTCGACCCTAGAGTTAGCTGTTAGCTCACGATAAATATATTTTTCCCTTGTCATGAAGCTTACTTACTTCCAAGCAGACAAAACTTAAAGGTAAAGTGCAGACCTTTTTTTATTGAAATTTCGTTCTTCCTTCAGCTCATGCCGGTAAACGAAACCAAAACATTTTATATACCTGCAGCAGAAGTGCGTATGCATAGCTGTTACGTTACTTTACGTCGTCGATCGATGTACGGCACAACAACAACAACAGGTTACACAATACGAGCATTTGTGGAATGCATAACAAAGCATTGTCTAAAAATAAGCAATTTCTTGAAGATCTTGAAACCGGGTTCTGCCTTGATGCTCTTTACATTTCTTGTACCTTACTAATTTCATCGTATCGTCCATTTCTTGCCTTACGAAGACATGACTATTTCAATCCGACTGGACTGAACAGAAAGGAAAAGGGGATTTGGCTGAGCATCGCATTGTAATGCGATTCACAATGGAGAAAATTTTCAAAGGCATTTTTCCAGATAATAGCCCTCGAGCTCAGGTGTTCTTTTGGCTCAGAAGTCTTTAGAAAAATGGTCCCACTCGCCCCACTTTTATCTCCAATTGATTGTCTTGGCCAATGTACGTTTAAATAAATGTAAGTAATACTGCTTTTTCTAATCATTTTTTATAGGAGGGGGTAATCAAATATGTAGTCCATCATCCATATACATAGTATCTGAATAGCGATGACGAGAGCTTATCATGATGATGATATAATGCCTAATTCAACTACGCAGCAAAGCAGTAGTAGAAGGAAAAAGTCAGTGAACTGGGAGGAAGTGAAGGCCGGCTGTTGGTCGCTCCGTTTTCATATGCGCATGGAAACGCATAAATGCACAAGTGCTGTGAAAACGGTGCATATAGGCATTTCGCATTTGAAGTTGAAAAAAAAACATGTAAAACTTTCGACATGGCAGCAGCGATTCCACTAGCGACCATGTGTAGCAATAGCAATAGCAACAGAAACAACTTTTTTATTGCTGTTTTTTGGGCACAGGAGAAATGAAACAGGAGCCATTATATGTATTTTTTAAAAATACTTTTATTTTTGTTCTCCTCAATCATAACGTGAAGGCATGTATACTTATGTATGGCACTTTCGGGGTGGATGGCTTATTGAACGTTACACCTATTTTAATGTTGTTTTAGGAGCCCACAAACAAGTTTAAAAATGCTTTGTGAAGAGAAGGGGATGATGATAAGATGTGCTTCAGAGATTTTTTTCCCTGTGTTTATCACTGGAATATAAAGCAAAAGCAGATGGAAACAAACTTTTTTTCTCGTGCAAACGCCATATTCATCTTGTTTTTTTTTTCGTGGCAGTAACTTCGTTTCTGATTGTCGGTGTAAATATCTCTTTAGTTCTCGGACCTTTTGAACCATATGCATTCACAGAAAAAGAAATTTAAGCAATGATCATGATCCTATCTATACATACTTACACTTTGAATTTTTTTTGCTTTGTGAAGAGAAGGGGATGATGATAAGATGTGCTTCAGAGATTTTTTTCCCTGTGTTTATCACTGGAATATAAAGCAAAAGCAGATGGAAACAAACTTTTTTTTCTCGTGCAAACGCCATATTCATCTTGTTTTTTTTCGTGGCAGTAACTTCGTCTCTGATTGTCGGTGTAAATATCTCTTTAGTTCTTGGACCTTTTGAACCATATGCATTCACAGAAAAAGAAATTTAAGCAATGATCATGATCCTATCTATACATACTTACACTTTGAATTTTTTTTCAGAAAGTTAACAAAAAAATGTAGCTAAAGTCGTAATGCTGAATGAAAAAGAGAGAGAGAGCAATGGACTTGTTTTTTCTTGCCTGCGGAACTAGCTGTTCAAGCTGGCAAGCTGTCATTTTTCCTTTCCAGAAACTATAATAGGGCTGTTATGGGCCAATTTTGAAGCGGTTTAGCGCGTACGGGTAGATACTCTTTCGAATTACTCCTATTTCAACCGGTTTCTCTACACATCTAGCCGCCTAATGACTTGACAAATGAGATAGACTGACTCGACTCCAGTCCAGATTTGCAAAAATACGACGTAGCAAGTAGATATAGTAATAATACGCAGAAGAGAATATTTTAGAGAAATTAGGAAGATCATCATAGCATCAAGACAAGATGAAGAATAACACACACTTGTTTCCGGCGGAGCTATAATGAAGATAATACATATTATGTTAAAGGCTTTCAAGCTTTGACCTCAAGTAAGGTTATCAAGATAGGAAAGCGGCAAACGTCTTCCTCTTTACACTTGCAAATACAAATAGTGCATGCACTTATGTATTTTGTCCATGCCCTCTATTTTTTTCAGGAATTTCTTTTGTGTTTTTAATGTTGATTTGGATGAATAGTTTGATTTCGATCAAAGCTCTCTTGTTTGTTCTCGGTCATTGTCTCTTTGTTAGTCTCTGAATACTTGAATAGGATGATTACATGTTTTATATCAGGCGCCCTTCCATCAGTTTTATTGCTTAACTTTCCGTAGTAAAATATATGTTCAGTGGGAAAATTTGTGCTTGAGCAAGTAAGTGGTAAACCTAGATGCCTCATTTTTAGCGGAAAATCCCATTCCAGCCAGAGTGACCGCTGTTTTACTGTATTCCCTATTGTGAATGGTTCACTGAACAGTTTAATATTTCTGGTGGTGGTGGTGGGCGTTTCACCTCAAACGTATCATGTTGGGCAAGTAGTAATGAACTGCAAATGAAACTTCTTTAATTACTTCCATTTTCAATTAGCATCCTGGACAAATAAATACAAAAGTTTCCACTTGAAAAGCACAGGTAAAGGACGAAAATTCTGGATTGCATTTAAAATAGGTAAATATTTATTACAGGCATTGTACAGATATAGATAGCCTATTTTACCAATTAATCATCATATGAAGTACATTATGCAAAATGCAAACTCAAGCATGATTTATTGACTCTCTGCAATCAGTAATGCATATAAAATCCCAATCAATCAAAACCTTGTAAATGTCATCTCCCTCTTGTTTTATACCACTCTTATCGCATGTTTGCACAATTTAATGAACAAAAAAAAATTGTTTATCGGAGAGACAGTAATATCAATAAGTGTGTTCTGTATGATTTCGGTGAGCTGTACTTGCTTTCATAAGCCGGTAAATGGATGCGAAGCGCAAAGCGTATTGATGAATCCGGCAGTTTTATATTTTACGGCTTGTTTTCGTTTGTACGTCATGCGTTTACCAATAGCTTTATTTGCTCACTCTTCTTCGTATCTTTGGAAAAGGTCAATGTCCATGTGAAATTAAAGAGGCTCAACTCGATCAGTCAGGCAGGACATTGTCATCGTTTGACCGAGATGGCGAAAAATTGGAAATGACTCATGAAGAAGTCGAAGAAAACCGCAGCAGCAGAAAAAAGTACAGTGTCTTATGTACTGACACTCAATTCAGATATATATTTTTGGAGAAACCTTGTAGAAAAAAATGTTAAAACCAAAGCCACCGGAAAAAAGCAATATGGCTTTAAGAGTAACAGACCAAGATTGAGTTGCTTTTTTGCTCGATATTATGGAATGGACGTGTTTTTCTAACCCAGCTGCCTTGAAATCTATGCCAAATTACATCATTATCATTGGTTTAGGATGAGGGAGGAAGTCAAACGTCAAAAAATTTAAAGCCTAATGTACATAATACCTTCATATTTCAGAAAATTGTTACATTTAAAAAGTCACGTAAGTGAAGTTGTTTTACACGTACTTCCCCTTTAAACTTCTCGCTCGAGTATGCTTATTTAATCATCGTTTTATCATACCTAGTCATATTTTTACTCAAAAATCCTTACAGTAATCAATCTTATGACTATGACATCAGCAGAATTGAATACAAATGGTTTATGGTTCTGCATCATACTTTAAAACGAATAAGTGTCGGAAGTATAATGTGAATAACACGTAAAAGACATGATGAGTATGACGTTTGGAAAGATTTTATTTACTATTTTGGACACCCTATAAATTAATTATTAAAATATCTACCTAAAGCTTTTAAATCTATATTTATACTTATATTGAACTTAAATCGTGCTTTGACCTCATTGACGTTCACTATTGCTTTATTATTGCGTCTGAATAACGAATGGCAAATAAAATTGAACTTTGCCATCGATCTGATAAGGTAAACAGAAATGTTTAATACTTACTTGGCGGAATTTACATCCTGGAAAGTTTAATCAATGTTTTATGACAACCGGTGCCAGTGACACGATGGCATTCTCTTTTTTCCCTGTTCGTTTTGCACAAAAGACTATTAATTTCTTAAAAGGTCGAAAGACGTTTTATTGCTATTATTAATTTGATGAATGGAACATTACGATTGTGCACAAGTAGCTTATTAATTAATTATTAATGCTGTGTATACCTAAATGATATACATATATTTACTTTAATGTATGTAATTGGTGGCGATTCAAAGCCTAAATATAATAAATATAAAATTGCCACAATTTCCCCATTTAAAACATTTTCGGGTGGATTCATACTTTTGAAAAAAAAATCGTAAAAATAATCTCCATTTTCTCGGGAACTTGTGTAATGAGTTCTTTTGTCAACGGAAACCAGAAAACATTCGTCCAAAATGTCATGGAGTTTGTAATGGTCACACAGTCGTAACCTTTAAAATTATGCCGAAAGCAAAGTCATTTCAGCACTCCATTAGGTATTTAATTAGAAAGAGGAAGAGAGGAAGAAGTCCAATCAAAGCCATTGTGCTCGCTTTGTAATGTCATCAACTCATCAGCATCACAAAACCTCTGTTCTGGCTCTGATGATGGTGAGCATGAACGGAAATGTGAGTGAAATGCACGGTAATGCTAAACTTTTGTCGCTCTGGAACAACCCAAGCAAAGTTAAATGAGGAAATTACAGTGAGAGCTATCATCAAAATCGAGTTTGTTTGCTGAATATATGAAATGCTGTACATAAGTGTAATATAATTTTCTTCAATGATGTGTCAAGACACTAAACCAATTCTAACTAGACAAATGCAATTGACGTTCTGTTACATTCATCCAGGTAACTAACATGTTTTATTCAAAACGAATAACTATCAACGTACGTTACAAATTTTATTACTCACGACCTTAAACTCGCGTCCAAGGCCAATTTTTTGCACGGTCTCAACCTCAGCGCATTCATTTATTCTGCAAAATGTACGAGACTAATTGACTGCAGAAAAGGTACTGAATATTAGAATTGTGTTCACAATTCATTGAACATTTAAGATATTTTTATGGGCAACAATAAAAACTTTTATTAAACAATAGAAATAGGAAGGCATGGTGTGTATGGGCATGCGGTAGACAAAATAAAATTTCGCACTCGTTGTCATTCATTGCAAATTTTGATTTAGGTACGTATATACCTACTAAGAAAATAATAAAAGGAAATTTATGGCATTTCTGGATGAGACAGCTTGTCGTGAGCGTCGTGTCATTCGAGCTTAATGGAGCACACGCTAAAAATAAAAATTAAGTATTGGAGTTATTGCAAGCCGAAAAGAGTTTGAGGATGTCGCGGTGTCGGTCTGATCATGAATCTTTAGGGTAGATGCATACATATTACTTGCGCTTACATTTTTGCATTGCATACATCAATCTAGTTCATTTTACGATTCCCTATTTCAATTTTCCTCTGTAAAAAGGAAGGCAAACATACATAAATGATGACATTGTATATTGGTGACGATTTGCACTGCATCCAAAAAAGAATTTATTTAGTGGCTAAATAGCTAACCGTATAGCTTTGCATTGCACCATCAAAATACCAGACATTTGCAGAGCACACAACATTTTTGAATACAGCTAAACTGACTTGATTGAAAGCCCAAGGACGTTTTGAGACCAAACTTAGCTTCTCACTTCCTCAATTAAAACAAAGCATAGTGAAATACATTTGGAACGTACAGAATACAAAACAAGTAAGTACACGACAAAGACATCGATATAATTTTTTTGCTGTCATTAACAACACTAGAATCTGCCATCATATCATCCACCTACAGCTAAATGCCAAATGCATTACACACGTAGCTATTTGTAGCTTACTTCATTTTATCCTTTCAAGTCTCTACAATTTCGTGAGCTGAGAGATGCCATTAGTAGGCATACAGTCTAGTCTGCTAGTCAAAACAGCTTTCATGATGATAGGCATTCATGTGTGTGGGGGGATTTTGAGAGTTGAGTTGAGCTGCTTGCTGTGAAATTATGCTCGCAAAAATATTTTTGCCGTGGACGAAATGAAATAAGGGAATCCCTCAGGAATTTGCTCAAACGTAATACAAAAGTATTTAGGTACCATATTTGATTCTTTTCCAGGAGCTCGAGCTATGGTTGGTCTCAGAGGAGAGAAAAAATGTTTAAGAACCCATATTTGATCTGCTCTTTGCTTTTTCTGCGCTAAAACATCACGCAACATAATATTTTATGATAGATGAAGAAAAATAACCAATCATCAGAGGATGTTCTTTATCATTGGAGCAAGGCATTTTTACATGCTGAAGCTATAACAATAACGAACAAGTTTCAAGGACGACTCAATCGGAGCTGAAGCCTGCTCTGTACCGTAAAAAATGGTGCTGCCAAGTGCCAGCCTACTCACTCTGCAGAACATCATCTTACATAAGCAAATAAGTATAAAAACTATAAAAAAGAAAGTATGAATATAATTCAATACTTATGTAAATTACGAGATCCCAACATGGAACTTTGCACTATGGGAAGGGTTAAGGGCAGCCATTATGCCGTACAAAAAATAAAAATCGGATTTTGGAGAGGGTGGAGTCTATATTTTGCTCAAGTACCTTGTCCTACATAACCATCACAACCTGTGTGCATTTCATCAGTCGTTTTCCTATATGTCATCGTTATTGATGAGCAAATCAAATTACCAATTTTTAAAGGAACATTTAATATTTCTATGGCAATGACTAAATGATTTGGGTTTTTGT
>JAHZMX010000898.1:0-10469 GCA_027743895.1 Seira musarum | reverse complement strand
AACCTTGTTTATCGTTAAACCCTCAACCTTCCCATTTTTTTCAGATTCAGATTTATTTTATCTTTACACCCTGCACCGAAGAAAGCTTTAATTAAAATTAGATTATGCTTATTTATATGATTGGCAGAATGATTGAGTAGTTCTTAAGTGGCTGCTATCAAAATTAAATGTTGAAATTGAAATGAAACAGGCTTGCAACTTAAAACGTAATATGAATGAATATGGAAAAGCCGATGGTCGTAAGACGTGATGATGACAATGAATAGCATATTCGTTTTTGTTCAAGTCATTGTGAATACTGTGATTAGTCAATCATATCTAAACATAATATATAGTACTTAAAATCTGATGGTCCGAGGCAGGCAGCAGAGTCATCCGGGCTTAATTAATTGAAGAGACTGTCCGGACTGTCGGGCTTATGCAACTCTTTCGCATAGCTATGTCATTATCATAGTGACTTAAAATTCGGCTTTTCTTTTATTTCGGAAACACTCCTACTTTTCGTCCAATAGAAACCGAGAAAACAAAAACTTTCGAGATCTACGTAACACGCGAGGCGCAAACTTCCCCAATTGGAAAACATCACTCAAGGTCACGTCTGACAAACATCGCATGTTACTCATTCTACAGTTCTTCGTTTTTCTTTTCGTCTGGCTATGATGATGTGGTATGGCATGATGCTAATAAAACTCTAGCCACAACGTATTACCCTAGTGAACCAAATATTTACGTGGTCCATGTTTTCTTGTAGCGCACTTATTATCTTCATTCAGCTTAGGCACCATTGTTTGTCTTTGCTTTCTTGCGTTGATGAGGTAATAAAAACAAGTTCTTTTATGCTTGGTAGTTTTTAGTATGTTTAGATTGCAAAATTGTAACACAAGTTCTACAGACCTTGTGGTAGGTCCATGAAAAAATTGATGTTTCTGCTGCGTAGTCGATGTTGTCAATAAGATCGTTTCCTTCAGTGTGTTAGCTCACAAAAATTCAACTGAAAAGAAATTAGGCCTAGGCCGCATAAGCATGTTGGTTTGTAACCCGATTTAAAATACAGATGAAAAACAAACATTTTATGAAATGCAATACTAACCGAAAATATGCTTCAATTTTTAGCAATCGTTAACTTTTATTCATCAAAATATTCCAGAAACTAACTAGGTACTACATAATTTTTATTCTTGAAGGTTTTACAAGACTAGATGACCTTGTGGTAGGTCCATGAAAAAATTGATGTTTCTGCTGCGTAGTCGATGTTGTCAATAAGATCGTTTCCTTCAGTGTGTTTGCTCACAAAAATTCAACTGAAAAGAAATTAGGCCTAGGCCGCATAATCATGTTGGTTTGTAACCCGATTTAAAATACAGATGAAAAACAAACATTTTAGGAAATGCAATACGAAACGAAAATATGCTTCAATTTTTAGCAATCGTTAACCTTTATTCATCAAAATATTCCAGAAACTAACTAGGTACTACATAATTTTTATTCTTGAAGGTTTTACAAGACTAGAACTCTTTGCATGACTGGACAGGACGGGACGTGTTGTTCTCTGGAGATTCTGGTTGACTGATTTTGATAAGCTTGAATCCAGATGAGCTCGACACACCTCCCGCACCAACCAATCAAACATCAATGATTAGAACTTTTTGCGCAGTAATTATTATTATCACTATACTTTCGGTTTTTTTCATGCTGATACTTCTACTGATGACTGCATATAGTTGAAATGGTATCTGCTTAGTGCTTCCCACTTTCTGAATTGATTGTGATAATTATACATGAATATGACGAGGAGGATTTACGTTCATAGAAGATGCACTTATTTTGTTTGATTCCATTCCATGTAGAATTTATATTATGTACACAAGCCAAAGGAGGGTAGGGGAAACATTTAGAATAACTATAACGTGTTTTAATCTATTAATTTTAACGATGCAAATATTCAAAGACAAAGAACTAACGAAACTATCATATCACAGGTACAGTACAAATTAGTCAAATAATTATGTAATAATTAAAATACTTCAAGATAGACATTCAAGATAAAACATTCAAGATAGATACCGAAGTAAAAATGCTAGTAATATTGAAAGTTACATATTTCTAAAATGTTTTTGAAATGAAGCTATCAATAAGCATTACTTTTTCTCAATAACGTGTTTTAATCTATTAATTTTAACGATGCAAATATTCAAAGACAAAGAACTAACGAAACTATCATATCACAGGTACAATACAAATTAGTCAAATAATTATGTAATAATTAAAATACTTTTTTGTCAACATTCAAGATAGATACCGAAGTAAAAATGCTAGTAATATTGAAAGTTACATATTTCTAAAATGCTTTTGAAATGAAGCTATCAATAAGCATTACTTTTTCTCAAACCTGGGAAATGACGAAATACATACAATACAATATAAGCAGAATGAATTTCTATTATATATCTTGAAATAGAGTAACTTAATTTTCATGAGAAAAATACACATATACACTAATTATTTTAAAGCGAAATCCTCATAAACGTGTAACTATTCATATTCAGTTATTTTATTCGAATTATTGAATTTCTCATGAAGGTAAAAATGGCATCCACTCAGTTAGCAGTTTTTTGCTTGAACAAAGTGTTCTTGCTTGGGTCTTGGGGTAATGTTACACACTTGATGAGTGAGCAATGAGCAATAAGCAACGTCATGTCATAATGATATGATGGTGGGAGTCAGTGAAAATTCAAGTGCATTTTTATTTTTCCTATACTTTCCGCAAAGTTTGTTTACGTCCCCCATGGTCAAAGACTGAAGTTTTTGGGTTGATTCAGATTGATCTGATGTTGATTATTGTTGATTATAATATTTAGAAACTGTTTAATTATTCAGCATTAATTGTAAGTCGTTTTTTGTTTTACTGGAAGGTCAATCCTTCATTGTCTTACACTTAAAGCTTATATAAAAAGACAAAACAGGAGTTGGACCGGACAGCAAGGATATAAAATACTTTGAATTGAACCTTCAAAATCAAATTCTACGAAAGGACGGGAAAATTACAGAAACGTATTTTATTAACGCAAAGGTAAAGGTGGTTTGTTAACAGAAACATGTGCTTCAATTTGGTTGAACTGTCAAAAACAGCTAATTATAAAAATAAATGTATAGTTCATTCATACATAGTTCCAATATCCGTGTTGTGCCTTGCGTATTAGGATTAGGGAACCTTTTGTGTGGAATTCATGAATGGATCTCATGCTAACCAACATCAACCAAGATTTTATCGAGCCACGATAGAGTGGAAATATAGGTAGATTTGTGGGACTTGAGATCTCCAAGTGACATTCCAAACCTAGCAAACTTGATCTGAGACAAGCAAAATCAATCATAATGGCCGTATCAGCACCAGTGCATTCTGGTCTCAGAATATCTGGACCTCGTTATCACAGTCAGTTTAGCGCTGACCCGTCGGGAGGTCACCACATGGGTGGCATGCCAGGATTTCATCATCACCAACCCCGTCCTAGATTGGGTTATCAACCTTACAGATTATATCCGCGTGTACTACCTTCCGGTGGGGGGATCGCAGAACCCTCCGCTCAAGAATATGATGGAAGGCGACTGCGAAAAAGTCTAGTCCGTAAAACAGTGGATTACAATGCAGCTATTATTAGGGCACTTCAGGTAAGTAATTTCTGGAGCTTTCGTTTCAATCCAATCTATCACTTGTCTTGTTTTTTAATCTGACTTTCACTTTGTTAGTCTAGTCTTACACAATAAATAAAAAAATACATATTTTCATACTATAAGAAATGTGTTTTACATCGTACTAGATGTAGCTTAATTTGTATATTTTAAGGATAATTTTTTTATATTTGTTTTAGGCCCACAAGGAAGCTGTTAGAGGTCTATCGTTTAGCCCATCCGACCAAAAATTTGCATCATGTTCTGACGATGGTACCGTCCGAATATGGGATTTTTACTCTTGTTTTGAGGAGAAAGTATTGAGGGGACATGGCGCGGACGTCAAGTGTGTAGATTGGCATCCTCATAAAGGTATCGTTGTGTCAGGGTCCAAGGATAACCAGCAGCCCATCAAAATATGGGATCCAAAGGCGGGGATGCCCCTTGCAACTATGTATGGGCTATTTTTCAATACCAAAAAATTGACGAATTGGCATTCTTCTTAATAATGGAAGATAATTATTATGTATTTCACTTTGTAGACACGGGCACAAATCCACTGTGATGGACGTTAGATGGAACCGTAACGGGAATTGGCTTGTTACCGCATCAAGAGATCATTTAGTAAAAGTATTTGATATTCGAAAATTATCACAGGAGCTTCAGGTCTTTAGGGGACATAAAAAAGAAGCCTCCTGCGTTTCTTGGCATCCCATTCATGAAAGCTTGTTTGCTTCTGGAGGGTCGGATGGCTCCATTTTATTTTGGAACGTTGGGTAAGTGCTAATTTTGTTTTTCTGCAAGAGAGCTCTGTTCATACAATTTCATAAACGGTACGATTTTTAACAGTTGTGAAAAGGAAATCGGGTCCATCGAGAACGCGCATGATAATATAATCTGGGCCTTAGCATGGCATCCAGTTGGTCACATTCTTTGCTCAGGATCTAACGATCACACTTCCAAGTTTTGGACTAGACAAAAACCAGGTGATATTATCAGAGAGAAAGGTCACGGATCATTCCACGACTATTCTGCGCTGGATGATAACGAAATGGGTTAGCTAGTTTTGCTAATTAATCTCTTATTATTCAACTCATANTGCAAGAGAGCTCTGTTCATACAATTTCATAAACGGTACGATTTTTAACAGTTGTGAAAAGGAAATCGGGTCCATCGAGAACGCGCATGATAATATAATCTGGGCCTTAGCATGGCATCCAGTTGGTCACATTCTTTGCTCAGGATCTAACGATCACACTTCCAAGTTTTGGACTAGACAAAAACCAGGTGATATTATCAGAGAGAAAGGTCACGGATCATTCCACGACTATTCTGCGCTGGATGATAACGAAATGGGTTAGCTAGTTTTGCTAATTAATCTCTTATTATTCAACTCATATGTATTGTAAAATGTGAAATGCTGGGGTGGCTGAAGCTAAGACTAGCAATGCTGAATCAATATCAATATATCTGTAGAAGAAGTTTTTATTCCTGGAATGGGCCCTGACGATAAGATTGAAACCCAAGAAGAAGAAAAGGAAGATGAAGTAGAGCTAGTAATTCCAGGATTGGATTTGACGGAATCAGAAGGAATTAAATCAGAAAAACCTGCTGTTAAGAAAACGCCTTACCAAAAACCAATTCCGAAAAAATTTCAAGCCATATGGAATGAGACAAAAGTTGAACTCGACGATCTTGAGGATGACAAAGGTAATACTTGAAATGTTTGCGATTAATGTTCGTGCTTTTACGTTGGTGCAGCATCTTACAATGGTTTCTTTTTTTAGTGACCCGAAACCCCCTTTTGCCTAAAACTGTTGATGAAAGATCTCCTGCTACCACTCAGCCAGTACTTGCTCCTCCACCTTCAATGCCTCGTCCTGATCCGTCTCCGCCGTCTGGTAGTGTACAGTCTGATATGGGAATCTTTAATCCTAACGTTGGATTTGGTCCAATGGGAGCCCAGTTTAATACTCCACAGTCTTTGGGTTCAAATATGTTCAATCAAGCGAGTCACATGGGTGGAAACCCTTTCTTGAACCCAACTCCAAATCCTTTTTGTCAACCTCCACCCATGCAAAATGCGCAGCAGCCTGGCCATCCTCCTAGTAACCGAAATATGCGTGGAAATAAACGTCCAATTGGCAATGCCGGCAATAACAATTCTTCAAGGCGTGGTGGTGGTGGTGGTGGTTGGAGTAGATAGTTTAGATTTAACACATGTAAATATATTTATTTATTTTTTACAAATTGAGCTGGTAAAAAAATAAAATGCCTCGCCATATAGTTCTAGTTAGTTAACAATTTTGTACAAGAATACCTAATACACAAGCGCGAACCTCGGAATTATAATTGATGCATGCAACTTAAAACTGAAATTAATTGATATGGAAAATTTGAAATGTTTCCTTTCCATTGTGCTATTATGGCCATCCTATTTCACATAAAAGGTTGATGCATCCAATAATCAAATGTGGATTTTCCTCGGTTCATTTCATTTCTCTGGTTTTATGAATTTGTAGAACAATGTCATCCAACGATGGCTCAAACACCTGAAAACTATAATGACAAATTCTTTCATCATGATCATGAGTTAAATGAGTTTTAAAGGATATATGGGGCAGGTTGTGCACTGTAAGACACGTACAGGTCGACAGTAGAGGCGAATTTAACCTTTGCTCCTTCCATTATGGCATATATTCGACTAAGCTTCAAACTTTGATCTTTTAGATGATAAATTAAGAGACTTCCTTGTTCATCCAAAAGAGAGCATGGACTAAAAAAAATCCATGAATTAATAAATTTTGAAACAAATTCCGCTAATAACCTAGAGGAGAACAAATTTTACCTTAAATATTGAACAATGTGATCCTTTAGCTTGTTAACTTTCGCTTTCTTTTGAAAGTCCGTGTATTTTTTGGATAACGTAGCTGAAGATCCATATCGTACGGCAAGTAGGATACCTAAATGAATTAAAAAACGTTATTTGCATATACTTACATTTTATTTTTCAAAAGCAATTTACATGAAATCAAAGCATTTTCATTTAGAATTTTCTGGAATACAAATTGGAATGCTTAGAACCTTGATTGTGACTGAAAATATTGTTAAGGTTTCCTACGGCTGCAAGGGAGCCTGCATCTAAAACAAGGACTTTTGAGGATTGTTGCTGAACTTCATGAGCGTCAGTGGATGCAAAAAGAACGGTTCTTCCGTCACTGGGGAGTTTTGAGACTACGCCCCAGAATATATACTTCTCCAGGTTGTCCATCTTAAAAGTTGGTTCGTCAAATATGATCATCTTTGTTCCCCCTATTAGTGCCATAGCGCTGACAAGCCTACGTGACTGACCAGGATTTAGTATGGCACATTTTCTTGAAGCAGTATCCTCTAATTCTTATATTGCAAGTCATAGAAGGTATTTGTTGAATATTTAATATTATTATCAAAGCGATAAATATTTGAACTTACTAAACAGTTTTAGCCAAGACGTAACATGTTGGCTACACTCTGCAGAAGCCAATCCTATAAAAATTTGTTGATAGTATTTCTCTATTCTAGTTAAGGGATATTGACTTTTTGATTCTTACCCCGAAGTCTTCCCATGACGGTTAACATTTGAGCTGCGGTCAAATAAGGTAGCAAGCAAGGATTTTGAGGACTATAGCCGACATCAAGCATTAGTTGATTCCTCGAATTCCCATCAATAAGATCATTATCTTTATAAACGTAACCAGCGGAGGGCGTTATCTTGCCCGTTAAAACCTCTAACATCGTTGTCTTTCCACTTTTGGGAAGCCCAAGAATTCCAGTGATGGCATTAACGGGAACAGAAAAACTAACATGGTCCAATCCTTTAGTATACGAGAAGAACTTTGTCACATCCTAAAAAAATAAGTTTGAATTTGAATTTAATATCCAATCAAAAGCTATACATTATATTAATTTTCCAGGGTTGTTCTACCTGCACAAGGAAAACCTCGCTATTCACGTCTCCCTCTTTAAAAAATATATTTGTATGATAAAAAAACGAACGTGTTGAATAAACTTTAAAGTTAAAAAATATAACACCTATTTCGACCATGTAGTCGACTTTTTGATGTTCCTCTTTCACGTCTTCAGGCTCTTCAGTAGTCTTAATGTCCCGCTGGGCTACTGCCTTCTCTAAGTTTCCACACAATTTAGTGAACAAAAGCCAACAAAGATTGTTGAAAAATTGTTTCTCCAGAATAATGATCAATATCCTGAATGATTTCCATTGAATGATATTCACTATTCATCTTTTTATACAGTACAATGCATCGGAGCTGGTTATTTAAATAGGATTCATATTTTTACCAGAAAAATAATCCATTGAAAATCAAAGCAATTAAATCTTCTTTTAAGCCTGGAATCGATACCATATGTTTACTAGTATCCGGATAAAATGGACGAGGTTTATAACACGTCCCGGTGTATTCGCAGAAAGACTCTGAAAGTTAGTAAAAACCGAATCGTAAATTCGAAAACTAACGTGATATTCCTGTGCTATTTTACGAATTCATACTAACGGCAACATGTTGCAAAGGCCACATTTACGTTCATCTGGCTCAGTAGCGTTGGTATACCTTCAACTTTCTCTCCGTTCTGAACCTTTTTTGCAACCTGTTCATACCTCTCACACAACTGACACAAAAAAATGTAAAAAAATTATATATACTTTTTCATGATTAATATTATAGTTTTCTCATTGCCATATTTTTTTTAGCAAAACTGATCGGCATACTTTACGGTCTGCGTCCTGCAAGTAGCACCATTTAAGACCCTCGATAATGTGAAAAAAATGAACACAGGCTGAAGTGATTGAGTAAGGGGGGAATATGTACATGTCATACTTTATGGTCTGCGTCCTGCAAGTAGCACCATTTAAGACCCTCGATAATGTGAAAAAAATGAACACAGGCTGAAGTGATTGAGTAAGGGGGGAATATGTACATGATGTATCGAAATAGCCAAGCGGCACCCGTAACATCCATGGGAAAAACTTGATAAAGAACAACCTTTGGAACGATTCCTGATTAAAACAAAAAAAATAATTACTTGCCATCCGATACGCAGATTCGCAGGATTGATTACCAAAAATGAAATGCATGAACAAATATGGGACATATCTCTGTAGCTCCTTCCGCAATAGATCCTATAAAATATGTGTATGGAATACCTGCCCAACAGAGCCAGCTCAAAAAAACGTAAAGTAAAGCAACTGGAAAATACAAATCGAAATGAAGCACGTTGGTAGCGTTCTTAACTTAAATAATTGACTATTTTTACATTTGATATCCTTAAGTAAGAAAAGTTGGAACCCAAGTTGGTCGCAAAGAATCATGATCGCCCAACAAAGGAGAACAATGAAAAAACCAACAAGGATATCTGCAATGCCATGGGACATCCAATACACAGAAGAGGAGACGCCTGCCATTCTTTGAACTAGTTTAAACTACAATAAATACAACATATGCACATATAACCAACTAATAAGATAAGTTAATAATAAATAATAATGACTCCTGATAAGTAAGAAAGAAGAATATGTAGTTGAAGATGAGTATTTTCGTCTACCTTGGTGTCCTGTTCGGTTTTTATCAGTCTCATCACAGGAACAATTAGTAAAGCAAGTAAGAGGGAGAAAAGAAGTCCATAAATTGTAAGGGCGTTGCTTTGTGTGGAAGAAGCAGGGTAGGTCTACAATTGGCAAACAAAAATCATTACGAATTCCATTTTTCAAATCAAATGCAAGTTCAGTGAATTAGAAGGAAACTAGTATTATACTGGTCAACGAACGGACCTCGTATTGTTGAAATGGGTGTGATACAAACACCGTTCTTTGAGGCTCAGTTCTATTTAGGCTCATCATGTAGATGAAAACCTGCATGATTAAATGTGCTGCAATTGCCGCTGAGTGCAACGCATTTGACGCGAAATAACCGATATGACCAGTTGTGTCTCTGCCAAAAGCAACATTGGCTTGCTTGTTGTAATGAGTCAGAGTATGAGCTTTTCCTGACGCCAAGTATTCTTCTATGTTATCAGCATGTTCCAGAACTTGAATATTAGTTGTTTCATCATCTTCACGCAAAACCATTTCAAATGCCTCTCTCCATCCCTAGTATAAAATAAAAAGGAGAAAAGTATAAGCGCAAGTGGTACATAAATTAGATGAGTAGATTGATTATTGGTGCTTAAGCTTATCATAAAAGTTATAAAAAATCTTACAGAACGTGTATGTTCATTATCTGCTGAACGGAACAAAACGTAACTGTTCCGATGGCGAAACATCCCCACATTAATCTCTTTCGCGATTCCCTCAGGTTCAGATGATACAAATAGAGATGAAAAGATTGTTATCTGAATCAACATTAGAATTTGAGGCATGTAGCCCACCAAGAAAAACCAATATTTTTGCCGGTAATACCACCACTTCTTCATAACAAGGATATAGAAAGTGCTGATCAGACTTCGGTTCAAGGATTCTTCCGTTGGAATGTCCGTCATCATTGCTGCCATTAATACTTATAGTTATTGCTTGTAAAAGTAGCGAATGCATTGTTTATATTCTAATTTTTAAATCTTGCTAATACCCTCATGGAATCCCTCATGTTCATTTGCATGGAGGCCTTTCAAATGTTGAACTTCTTTTAGAGCAAGAACATGCTCCACACCTCGACCAGTTGCTATTTTGTGATATAACGCCCACAATGACGGTTGAGCCACTGTTATTTTGGCAATGTGTAATTGTTCCATTCTATCCTCCAACTTTTCTA
>JAHZMX010000897.1:0-15640 GCA_027743895.1 Seira musarum | reverse complement strand
TCATTTACTAGTATTGAATTAAATCTCCGAAATCCGTTGAAGCTTGGAAAAGATCATTAAAACTCCAAAATTTACGATTAGTTAATTCTTTTAAAACTTCACAAAGTAATATGCATAAACTGTCAACCATATAGCTTAAAATACACTCATTAACACCAGACCTCATTTTGGACCCAGACCCACGTTTTTTTGCCATGTGTGATCAGTGATCACAATTTGTCTTAAATCCCAAGTCGCCCCATAAAATAAGCCCTTGTTGAATATCCTTGTTTTATACAGAGGAACACCTGCGTCTATACCTACAAGAACTCGAATCCATATTCCAGGCCTCGTCTGTTTCCGACGGAAAAGGTAAGAGTCCAACGATTTCGCGATTGCAGATTTGGTTGAACAAACTTTCGTGTAATTTAATTATTTCTGGGGAACAACTTTAGTTACAACTTCTGTCGGGACCAAAGACGGGGAAAATAAGGAAATGGAAACAACGAGCGATAGCATCCCAACTACAGAGACAGCAAACATGATCCTTGCACTCCTCTGGATTGTCAAGAGTTTGGCAATGCGAGGCTACGCGGATCTCGAAGTTTGGGTGGATAAAGTATGAAGTACTTTTTTGCAGTTTCTCTAAAAATGTTTTCCTCGTGGATTTGGATTATTTTTCAAGTCTTATAAGCCATTCAATGTGATCATAATCGCAATTTTTTTATTCTTAGGTTATGCAATTTCTCCATGATGAAGTGTATGGTGGGGAAGTTGTGAAATCATTTGAGTGTATTGTGGCTGATGATCCTTTCACACTCAATCCTGATTCATTTTGTCGCTTCAAGTGAGTGTATTTCAGAATTATTTCATCAAGTCGAGCATGCCTTCTTCAATATAAACTATTTTTTAGGTTTTTGTACAAACAACGTTTGTTTCTAATGCTTGTGGACAAGCTCGTGTCAAGTTACCGTAATAGCTGTAGTAATGACAATGGCAATAATAATACAGCTTCATCCTTCCCCATAAGAGCACTCAGTTCCCAGTTGAAGCACATCCCGAGTGAAGTCCTCTTTATGAAAATCGATAGCGTATGCTTCAAAAACTAAAATTAAAAATGTCTTTTCATTCCATTCTTTTGAAGTATTACTAATCTGATTACAATAAGTTTTGCGTAATAATCCATTCCAGGTGCTGCCGTTGTTAGTCGCCAGCTTAAAATGTAATAGCTCTAGTGAAGTCCTCATTTCGTCCTTGAACGCCCTAACGGAAATGATGGAGTCTCCCGATACAAAGCACAAAATGACCGACTACTGCCATGATCTTGTGCCCCAGCTAACCCGCTTAGCACAGTACAAAGGAAGTATGGTAAGAACTTTTGAAGCGGGGGAATTTCCAGAATTCATCATTTTAAATTGTTCCCAATTCCAAAAAATTAAAGCGAATTTTGTTTTTTCTGAAGGATGTAAGGATTGTAGCCTTGAGATGTCTGAGGAAATGTGCGAGAGCCCCTTCACATCTCATTTTACCCCTGAAAGGACAGGTAAAATGGTTGTTCCTACGATCGTAATGACGTTCACAATAAAAAATTCTGGGAATATTTTCCAAATCAATTTAATTTAAATCCAGGTTGTTGATAATCTCGTCGAGTGTTTGGACGATCCAAAGAGACTGGTGAGGAAGGAGGTGACACTTACTAGGAATCTGTGGATTTTAATTGGAGCACCAGGAGGCTTGTGAAGCCTATACTTTCTCTCCATCTCAACTAAACAGAGTGCAAGTTTCCAATGCAATTAAGTCTCCTTGTTCTGTTTGATTTATTAGTGTGTATTTTTCATAGGAATTTTTTAGCCGAATAAAATCTCCTTAAAGTGAAAATTCGCGATAGTGGTGCTAAGATAAAAACATTAATTGTCGATGCCAATGCCTCATGATAATTCAAGCGAGAGGTAGGAATATACACTTGCATCAAAGGCTTGCCATTCCATTTTCCTTAGGTCACATGTTTCGTTTAGTTGTATTGATCTTGGATTTCAGCTTATTTGGTGGTCTGACAATGTGAGTATGTTTCCCAAACTTGGGTTGTTTAATATGACGCTTTTGTAGACTAAATCAAATGCACAATTCCGTTTCAATAAACGCACACTTCGTCATTTCCCTTCCAAATTAAACACCTCTGCAGGCATTCCGTTCCACTTGAGCTTGAGCATAAAGCAAGTGTACTCTCAGTTTATCTGTAAAATCAGTATCAGAACCTCAAACGAATTTGCACCAAATATGGTAATGGCAAACTTATTTGACCTTTGAAAACGTTATGAATCCTTCAGACGAAAACCAAACCTAACCAAATCCTTTACCTTTCTGTTATTATCTTTTCATCCATAATTAATCTCATACATACCTAACTGCACTTGCAATGAAAAACAATTTCTGGAAAGGATTCTAGGTATTCTTTCCGAGCTACATTATAGCCTGAATGAATACAGGGGGAAACCGTGTAAATGAAAGCAGTCAGTCAACTCGATGCATATTCATTTTAATTTGCTGCTCGCATTTCATCTAATCAAGCCATATTTTCACTAGGTAATTAGTACATCACGATAGAATAAATGTGAATGCAAATAAATTAGGAAGTCGAGCAGTCGAAAAGGACCAAGCCAGACTTCATTAATTCAAAACTAACAACCAACTTTAGAATCGCCTTCATTTTTGGAAAGTTGAAGTCGAGGGAAATTGACTCCAGAATGAATACACTTTCGATCCAAAGGATTACTTCACTAGATATCAATTCTAGTCTAATGCGGTGTTTGCGATGCTTTCATGAATTGATAATGTTACATGATCTGATTTGTAATTAACGAATCGCTAAAAGCGAACAAAAAGTAGGGTTAAGTATAGGTAAATACTGTGGATTAATATCAAGTTACCCCGTTTGCTTCCATCTCATTCCAGATTGAACGTGATTGGTTTCTAATTTCCCAATCAAATGCAATCCAGACATTGATGAAAATGTAGCAGATTTGTTATCTCAAATAATTTTCTTTTGGATTAAATTCTTTTACGTTGCTCGATACCTGCTCACTCATCGTCAGTGAAGTCAGACAAATTGGGCGTGAAATCCATTCCAAAGACTGAAATCGGAAACCTCAGCATCAGCACATCTCATCACGGATTATTCTCTCTTACGTGGGTGTGCCTAAAAACTCATTACTATTTATTGTGATTGCAACCTTTCAAGTTTTCGCAATGAC
Source organism: Seira musarum (assembly GCA_027743895.1). NCBI lineage: Eukaryota > Metazoa > Arthropoda > Collembola > Entomobryomorpha > Entomobryidae > Seira > Seira musarum. The sequence continues at coordinate 12,410 of JAHZMX010000897.1, read as the reverse complement.
ATATAAACTTAGAAAGCTTTCCGAGTTCTTGGATAACGATTACGACTCAAATGAATGGTGAAAGTTCATCCATTACAACGACATCAAAGTTGTTCGTGGATCTCCTGTTTAAAACCTTTTTCAATTCAACTACTTCGGAATAAATCCAGTCAGTTTTTGCGTAATTTGCATATTGCGAAATTGGTAAATGAACTAATCTTAATTAAAGGAAAGTTCGAGATTTAAAAGGGAGAAGTGTGTGGGCATCATACAATTTTAATCACAAAAATTGCAAAAATGCGTCTCCGTCTAGAAAATCAATGTTTCAATAATCGCGATAACTGTAATTACGTCAAAATAAAGAAGAAGGAGACAGGACGTCATTACATTAATTTTTTGCGAAATTATTCTGCTCCGTCTCGGTCCGATAAGTGCGGTTCCATGTTTATTCAGGTTTACTCATTTTATATTGCCCCCTTGTCGGTTTTGATGTTGATGACTATCTATACGGATACAGCTTTGGCGTGGACTATTCCCGAGCAAATTGAACTGGAAAACGAGAATGAGGCGAAGGTAAGTAAAGTTAAAGCGATGAACTAAATCATAGCGATCTATCGTTCCATTAATGTAAGTCGGCCTTACTTAAAGTCGGCAGCATTTTATGGTCACGCCGGTTTCCTATTATTATAGACGAGTGACTGTACAGAGATTTCTTATCGTATTTACTCCCATCCACCCACCCGCCTACACATTTCGTATTTAATCCGATTTTATTTGCTTCAAAAATTAAATCCTCTAAACACAACGCAAAAACCTAACTCAATACAATGCCTACTTTAATGATGAAAGGGGAGGAAACAAGTTCAAAGTTCCCTGACTTTAATATGAAATAATTGTGAATATTTTGAAGTGTTTTTCTGTTCTTTTTTTTAGCTGGAATCACAATCAGTCGAAGAGGCTTTTAATGAAAGTGGAAGATCCCTCCAATTCACGAATTTCTTCCGGAACGTTTTCCGATTTCCATCAATAACATCATCAAGAGATGAAGAAACCGGAAATGGGATGAATAATAATAATAGCAATAGTGAGCTCCTCACAAAAATTCTTCAGCACGTCAGAATAGACCAAAGCTCAATAAATCAAGTGCAATTTTATAATGCGGACTTTGAAAACGGAAATCGCAATGATTCAGATGGAAATTCGAATTCAACGGAGGTCCCTAATGTCATCTTCGGAAGTCCCTTATGTTTGGGACTTTGCTTGAATGGCCAGGTACAATTACATCTAGATTTCATTCAAGACGCATTTAATTTTTGAGATCTAATTGAGTTATCACTAGTTCTACGCAGAAAACACGAGCATTCGCCTACTCTCAGATAAGCAATATTCCTTGTTCGGGCCAAGGCCAAATGACTCAAAATCGGATTCAGATCCTCCCGATTTTCTCCCTTCTTCACCAACCATAATTCCAATTCAGATTGCCCCAGGAAACACTGTCATGCCTGGTGATGAGAATAGCATTTTGAGTTGGTTATCCTCGTGGATTTATGATATTCCCTTGACCGATAGACTCAGGAATCGCGTAGCACAGATCGCACAATTGCAATATAATCCGCTCGAGTTTCTGGGTTAATTATGGTCACGTGTTAACCTATCATTCTGATAATATGGACTTACGTAATTTGATATCAAACCACCGACCATCCACGGTCAGCACCCATCGATCTATCATGTCGTGTGTTCCTTTAAATACAAATTGTGTTCACGTAGTTATGATTCTGTTTCATATTAAACATTCTACAGACCGCCCACATCTCATCTCACGAATCGGGAAAAAATATATTTTAGCAACAGCATATATTATGCTTCCAACTTCCAACCTTAATCAAAATTTTAGTTTACCGAACTAAATAAACTTTCATGAAAAGTTTGTAGACGGGAAAGGAAAGCTTGTACATAAAACAAAACAAAAAGTTGAATCTCAACCAAAATTACGCTTTGTGCTATGTGTTCAAGGAACAAGTTATAACTTTTGATGTGAAATCTACTTGCTTGCTTCCTTCCTCCAAAAATATTTGCTCATCATGCTCATTAATTTGTGTTCTACGATATCTCGGTTCAGCTCTTTAGCGAACTTGAATCTACCAAAATGAGGNTAATCAAAATTTTAGTTTACCGAACTAAATAAACTTTCATGAAAAGTTTGTAGACGGGAAAGGAAAGCTTGTACATAAAACAAAACAAAAAGTTGAATCTCAACCAAAATTACGCTTTGTGCTATGTGTTCAAGGAACAAGTTATAACTTTTGATGTGAAATCTACTTGCTTGCTTCCTTCCTCCAAAAATATTTGCTCATCATGCTCATTAATTTGTGTTCTACGATATCTCGGTTCAGCTCTTTAGCGAACTTGAATCTACCAAAATGAGGTTTTGATGGGCATCCGAGTAAAAAATAAAATTCTGAGATTCAATTTGTGAATCTCCAAATGCTTCGTACTTATCTTTGTACGGAGTAAATTCCAAATTATCCCTTTAGATCTATAGAATCCATACAACTTAATTTTACCATCTCTGCTTTGCCGAAGAATGCGAATCGTAATTTTCTGCAGCTTTTACGTAACTCGTAAACTGGACTGGATTGCTGGATGAATTCAGACCATCATGAGAGGTCGAAAGCATTTCATCGAAGCGTGAAAAATAAAGAAATGTTGTGTTGAGACAGTAAACTTGTATTCAACAAACCAAATCCCACGTAGGACCATGGGCCATATCATGGCCAAACCAAAACTTTTGCTAATTTCTGATTTCCATTTCTACCGAAAAAAAATTATATTCTTCAGGTTTTCAACAAACAAGCCATAAGATTCCGATTCTTTTAGGATGAGATTTGCATTCTCAATTTTTTTCAAACTTTCAAAAGAGCATTTCATTTATAAAAATCTCAGCATAATTAAGCTCAGATCAGATGAATTCATGTTGTCGTTTTCATTTCATTTCCCGGAAATCAAATGGAATATTAAGATTTCCTGCTAAATCCGACGAAAAAACCTTAAGTCTAAAATCTAATTAGCATGTGTAGGCGAGACATTCTTCTGAGAAAGCCGTTGTCATTTAATCAAGGTAAATATATATGAAATGAAATCCGGGAGGACTTTTAGAATACTTATGTCTCCGTAAATGAAACCAGTCAAGAATTCAGCGGTGACTGTGCAACTGTTTACAATACGCATGCTCGTAGATAGCTTATTCAAAAATAAACGAAGCAAATTATTCCAAGAAACGTTTGCGAATAAAATGTGTCAACTTGCGCACGCGACCCGAGACATGCAATATTTTTCATTGAACTTCAATTCCTGGTATTTGGATTCGCAGACAAAGTGAAGAGAGATACATACTGGGCAAAACATAAAATTAGCAATTGGCATTAATTTTTTTTGCTACAATATCATTCATTCTTAGGCCGTCATTTTCTTGTGATAAATTAGGTTCATCTGAAATTCAGCGATGCATACAAATCTACACAGTACAATTACAAGATGAACTAGATCTGGATTACATTACTCAAGCGGGGAAGAAAAACATAGTTTTTCGTCATTACCGAATATTTATAGCTCGTGTGTACTTTGCATTTTTATTTAAATAATACGTAATACTCAAGCAAGGCCAAAGCCATTTTTATTATCGTAGAGAAGATGTAATTTTTAATCAGGAAAAATGGAAAGGTCGAGCAAAACAAGCTTGTCTTGTGTCTTTTAAGTTCCTTTGTAATCCAAGACAAAAAAAGACGCTAGGAACTCCCGTGTTTAAAGACGTACATTTGTGAGCCATGGACCACGAAAAAGAGATCATTTTCCTGAGCTACTCGAGCTGTTTTGCTTTTAAAGTTGTGAGAAAAATGAAAATGGACTGGAATAAAGTAGAATGGATGTTTTCTCGTGTACAGCAGTATGTGTAAGATTATAATTTTCTCACGGTTCCGGATCTTGATCTCTGTTGAGTTTATTTTGAATTGCGAAACCGGTTTCCTCTCATCCTTTCTTTGCAAAAAAGCTTAATTTTTAGAGTCGTTAGTTTTTAGAGATGTTGTGTGTTATGTTGTGGTGGTTGTATGTTAAATGCCTCCTTCTGCGAAATATTTTATCCGATTTAAAATTATAAGAACAAGACCAAAAAGCCCGGACAGAATGCGAATTTGATTCTAAAAAATTCTGAGAAAATTAAATTTAAGGGGATGCACGATGATGCTATTATTTCTTGTCCCAACTCTGATAAGAATGATGACGAACAGATGCTTTATATATCATATTTTTTGCAAAAAAATACATTGCGTGGGTGGATATGAATATGAATCAGTGGGAAGGAACCAGAAATTAAACAAGTTTTATTGTCTGGACGGGATATATTTGAATCTGTTTTTCAGTATTTATTTTGGTTAGCCGAGATAAGGAATTTAAAATGTTCAAGTCTCAGATTGCCCCGTTTTTATTATTATTCCTGATCTCATGGACTCTTGTGGACTGCCAATACTACAATGAGCCATCTTTTCCATACGGTCTGCCACCATACTTCGATCCACAATACGATCCCTACCCACCCATTCCACCTGAGGGAGCTCCATTCCCTCAGGGAAGTTATCCACCCCCACCCTTATTATCATCCCCATTTAATAATTTAAACCCATTTCTTCCAAATTCAGGTCAAAACCAAAACCAGAACCAAAATCAGAAGCAGCAGCAGCAGGTCCAGGGATCCTATCCAAACGCAAATCTTCCACAATTCCCATTCCAGACAGTCACTCCAGGAAATGGAGGAATCAGCAATACGCAACGCGTTGATCGCTACCCTTTCACCGGAAATTCATTTGGGAACAATTTGAACACAAATTCGATTCAGTCTACACCACTGTATCCAAATTTACCCTCCCTCCCGTTTCAGACGATCACTCCAGGAGCAGGACAGATCGATCCCACTTTATTGGCACTTTTTCAGAATCTTCAAAATCAGAATCAAAACCAAAATTATTTGAAACCGAAGATTGAGCTTCCCAAAATCAGAGTTATTGAGTTTCCATCATCAGAGTATTTTGAGTATGGCGGTGGGAAGCTGGTGCAACCAAAAAGGCCGAATGCGGACCTCTACGTGGGAGGTAGTGGAGGTGATGTTCCTATCACAAGCAAAGTCTTCATTGAGTGCACAGGACCAAATCAAGTCGAGTGGTTGTTTAGTGGAAATAATGCGACAAAGGTGAGATTGAGATACTTAAATATGATCAAAGTTTGACATTACGGATTTTTGCATTTGAGTCTAAGTTCCGACTAAAGCAAGAGCGTAAAGTTAGTTTGCTCTAAACTTAATCGGATTAAGGATTTCTTAAACAAAAGTTTTAGACAGATAAAAGAAAGGAAAAGAATGGAAAATATTAGCAAATCATTAAAATAGGCAATAGTTTAAAAAAAATATGCAAATGAGAAATTTTTATTGAAAAAATCCGTTGTAAACATCAAAAGTTGAAAAAGATCAAAATTGATCTCATGGCATAAGTAGAAAACTATCGAATTCACAAAAAAAGTCACAAAGTGAAAGGTATATAGAAAAGATGCGCATAAAATAAATCTTTGAAATTCGGTTATTGCGTAATGCGCACATTAAATCGAAACTCTGACGGACGTATCTATCATCAGTGATCATTACCAAAGAAAAAATTCCATTGTTAAGCTCATTCCTATACAAAACTATCTTACTATCTAGATAAAGTCCGTAATAAAAATCATGAAAATCATTCAAGTAGATTGCAACATTGCAAGAGACTTCTTAAGTCTTGTAAAAATCTGTCCTGCTAATTGACTAAATTGATCACAGCTTTTGGCGACAAATAAATCCGTAATTGTCAAAATATCTATTAAATCTAATTCATATGATTTAAGTGACTTGACTTAACCCAGTATATCTAAACTTTTTTTAAGGATAAGAAGGAGCTTTCAGTCGTGACCAAAAACTTCCAAATTACGATTCCAGACCATCGAGGTCCCCCTCCAGGATCCCGGGAATACACATACCTCCGACTTGGTCTGGAAGACCAAATATCTGCCAAAGACAGCGGAGTATATACTTGCAGAGATAGAGTCCTTCCCCAAAATTATATTACAATTCGCGTAATTGTCGCAAGTATGCAAAGACAATCTCAACCTGAACAACCTCAATATTCAGTTTTTTCAGGGGGTCAGGGGCAACCTCAGACTTTTGGTGTTGGGCCTTCTTTTCCTTTCACTTTCGGCACAACTTCGTTTGGAAATGAAATGGGAATGCGCTTGGGAGGTAATTTTGGAGGAGTTGGAGGTAATTATGACTATAGTTATGACGTTAGAATGCCACCCGTACCAGTACTACCTCCAATGGATAATACAATTTTTGAGAATTCAATTCCTCAATCGAATGTCCAATACGACCCTACTACACTTCAGTTAAATCAGGGTAACAGGGATATGTCAGGAGTCTTTTCTTCAGCTCCTTTGTCCCCTCTGGGAAGGTGTCATATCTATTTTGCAGTAGTTTCTGCTACTTTTAGTCTATTTCCTTCCGTCTTTTGTTCAGTTTAAGCCAAGCTTACTTATTAGCCGCTGCTTTCTAAGCCCACCGGATTCCACATTTTTTTATTTAATTTTTTTACGCAGTTTGCAATAAAAAAGTTAAAAAAGCAATCCACTTATTCAATTTTTGCACTTTTTAATTTTGTCATTTTCACATTTTGCATCACATTTGTCACTTTTTAAAATGTACATTTCATTTTTCCCTTCCAGAACCTGTGACTGGCCGACCCAATTACCCATTCCGTCCCTCTCCCTCCCCGAGAGATCCGAACACGATTTACTACACTGACTCAGACAGCACTGTCGTGCTCCCATGTAAAATTGAAAATGCCGATGCGACCATAAGCCTTCATAAGCATGAAATGGTAAGAGATATAATATAACTGATCACTTATCAAACGATGTAAGCCTTCTTTTTATGTGATCATCTTGTTCAGGGAAAACTTTCTTGCCCGTACACAATGGACGGTCGAGTTTTGTACGACCGCTTCCGTGGTTTCATAATTCAAACAAGGGCCTTCCAGGACCTGGAAGGACGCTATGTATGCGTGGGTGATTTTGGGGGCGAATTGAAACTCATGAAATACAAACTCGTGCGGAATAACGGTAACATTTATGTTCACGATTTTCTGCTTGCACGGTAGCTGTTTCGTAGGCCGCTAAAACGCTTTTATTTTAAATATCCAAAGACTTTACAACTAGATATGTCGAAGGGGTCCAAAACATCGTCGCCCTCGAATCCAAAAAGACCGACGCCACCACCTCGGCCAACACCGCCTCAGGTTCCGGCTCCGCGTCGTCCTTTTTGGATAAGGTGGATTCCTTTCCAAACTCAATCCTTTCAGGGTTGACCACTTCCGAGTTGTCTAATTTAAATCTCACTGCATTGGGGCTACTTGATCCCAGAAGTGAGTTTCAGATTGAAACTCAGGAACAGTCATCATCATCAGGATTAAATTTGTCACAATTGCAATCACAAAAGAAGACTAATGATGCATTATCAAAGAAGGAGAACGAAAAAAATTCTAAACCTAAATGAATATCAAAATCAATTTATGTAGATCAAAGACCACCTATTAATTATGAGCCCAACAATAGCAATGTATCCTAAACTTAATATCTTTTTTTTAATTTGTGTAGAGAAAAAATAAATGAAAAATGCTGATATTTTAAATTTTCAGTCTGGCCTCAAAAATTTAATATCGTAACTAATCGAGGATATACTGACTTTCTTGGGGTACTACATATAAAATTAGTAAGAAAGTGATAAATACCAAAAAAATTGTTAATTTCGTTAGTTGACTTAAATATTTCATGACTTTATTTGAAATTTAAATGCAATAACCACAGCTAACAAATGACAAGTATGTATTTACATTTTCATCAATCTTGAATCTACATTCTAGAATGTAGATATATGTACAAAATATTGAAAATATGATGGCCAAACCATGATATAAATACATTATTAGAGTTAGTTTTTGTTAAGCTATCTTCCTCCGCCACCACCTCCACCTTCCTCCGGATTAGACGCTCCAGACAGTAGAACCAACAAAGCGATAGGAACTATGTACATCCACTGCAATTTAATAATGAAAAAACATTCAATTTAAACATTTTTTATTTCGGTACAAAAATATTCTATATCGTCCTTCCGATATGATATGGCAAGTATTTCATTGAGATTCTTCGAACATTTAATTCGTTTAAAAATGACATTGAACTACATATTAAAATAGTCCTTGTGCTTGGGGGTTTACACCGTCAGGGGAAGTGCCTGTGGTTTGTTGGCCAGGCCACCCCATGACGCTGACTTGGACGATAAAGATAAGCAAACAAAAGAGAATGAAAACGATCCCGTTAAAAAGCGCAACAATAACGGGGCTTACGTATTTCGCGAAGAAGGATCTGTTGTCACGGGGATCCTCTCCGCGTTCCTTTGCCAGTCTCTCTTGCTCCAGTTTCTCTAAGTAGGGGGCTGTGTCAGGCCTGGATTTTCGGATTAATCATAAAAATAGTGAATGATTTAATGCAACAATGCTTCAAGATAATACTACACGAAAGCTTACATTGGTCCATTTTCCCCGTAGTGGATGACCACAGTTGTATTGAAATTTTGTGGAGGTGGCCTGTTTGCTTCCTAGGTGGTGAGGCACCAAATAGAAGTCATTCCTTGCGAGGGCATAGTTTACTGATACAATATCCCCATTTGGATTCAGATGCAAACGGATTATATCAGACAAGCCAGAGTCGATCAAAGATTCCTTTTTCAGACAAAATAAAACAAATTGGTTAGATTAACCTATTTAAAAAAATCTATAGTCACATAACTACAACACAGTGTTATGATTTTAAACTCACAGCATGGACAAATGACCGGAACGACTGTTCTCCCGCACCCGTCTTAATCACAAACTTGACAAAGTAGTAATCCCCCTTTGAAGCGAGTTGCTTAAGCCGATCAAGATCTTCCATGCTAAGATCTTTCTGGTTGGAAGTCCATCTCGGTCCTCTAAAGCTCCTGATTGTTAACGATCCTCTCGGCATAAAATTAACAGCATTTTGGTCCAAGGAATGAAATATTTGCACGTTGACCTCGGGATTGTCAAAGAAATCGCTTTCCAACTTGTCTGACTAAATGATCAAGAACAGACACAAAACATTTATATTTATATTACCAATCCCCAAGTTTTTAAAATATAAAAATTGTAGGTAATTAAGGTGTTCTTACAACTGAAGCAAAAGTAGGGGTAAGGAGATCACAACATAATATAACGCACAACGTCACCAAAACGGTTATCCTCCTCATGATATCCATCTTTTTGTGATTACATATGACTAGGAAGGTGTGTCCTTTTTCAGAGATGCTTATACAGTTACACTGCACTGTCTTCTCACAAACTGTTCAAGAGTCCACAGGAATTTCAAAGATTCAGCTCATTTTAAAATCAAAATTCTAAACCATTTTGAACCACAAATCGGAATTGATAAGTTGCGGTTCAAGATTCAGGTAAGCAATATTGTGACCATTTAATTTTTTCAAGCGTTTTCAAAATTCGCGCATCTTCATCTGTACGTTCACGAGCAAGAGAATGCGATGTATTTTTCCAGCAGCCAAGTTCATCAATGAAAATGAACGAACGAACATCGAACAGAAGCAGTGAGTGAGTGAGAGAGAGAGGAGAGACAGATCAAATAAGGACAAAAAGAGAAAGAGGACCAAAAATGAGCTTAGGTTGCAGCTCTTGCAATGCAAATCGCATTGCACCAAAATGAGCAAAAGAGATTTAGAGTTGAGATGAAAAGAAAAACCCAGAGAGAAAGTGGATCTTTTGCTTTTTTGGTGTAGGAGGGTGGATGTGGAATGTATGGAAAGGATATGCACACATAAAAATGCATTCCAGTCAATAATATTTACATTCCAAGCTAGACTTTTAGACTGGATGTTCCAGCAATAAAAAATCATCATCATCATCATTCATCATTGAGAATCTCTTAACGTCCTTGAATCTCTTTCATTAAAAAAAAGTATTAAAGTCTTCCAATTAAATTGAGCAATGAACTTTCAAGATTACGACATCGACTACAATTACCCCAGCCCTCCATTACCCCCATCGAGGCATCATCCTGACTCTCCCTCCCATAGCAACAATAACGATCTACTCACGACATACCGTTGCGTTTTGCTAAACTATCCGGCGAACACAACCTCAACTTTGACGTATTACTCGCTTTGGTTGGCCACAACAAATCCGTTGTACCCTCCAACTGATTTCACTCCCCTCCATCATCTCCTGTATCAAGCTTCGCAGGCTTTGTTTCTCGCTTACGTCCTCGTCTCGAAAAATGCGTTGCCCTCCCTGTGTCTCCTCCTTTTCTACAGCGTTCTCCAAGTCCTGTGGGGTTTGGTGGTCCTCAAATCCATCGACATTTTCACGTGGAACTCCCTCGTTGCCGTGATTTGTGGAGTGAAGTGTGTGAGGAACGTGTGCAGAAGTTGGTGGTCTGGGAGGGGGAATAATAATTTGAAGCGTAGGAAGAATAAAGCCCTCCTCTTCAGCCCGGGGAAGAACACGGAGATGGAGCAAATTTACTCCAGACTATTTGCCCCTGTACGGGTGAGCTACAAGCAGTTTCTCAAGGTTGTGGGGTGCAAAAGAGGATTCAAGCTTTTGGGATGTGGAGAGAACTACGCGATCGAGAAGAGGTCACGTGTGGACAGTTTGGGATTGCTCGTGAGTGGAAGGCTTGTCGTCAGCCAAGGAGGGAAAGCACTCCATGTGATCCTCCCGTTTCAGTTTGTCGACAGCCCAGAGTATTTTGGCGTTGCTACAGGTATATATGTAAACGACTCTTGATTCAGTGGAGCTCAGCTCAGATTCAAAAAAGGTGACGAATTTGTACAATATCGATGTGGGTCTCATTTTGATTACAGATGAGCTCTTCCAAGTAACGATCACCGCTTTGGAAGAATCCAAACTGTTGGTATGGCTACCGCGATAAGCTCCGTTTGACTATCATGAACGACGAGTTTCTGCGCGTCATGTTCGACCATATTATAGGGAGGGACGTCGTTCGGAAGCTTATTCAGGTAAAATAAGCTTTACAAAATATGTAAATCTTTCTGGTGAAATTCTTAAACTTTTGGTATTCATATCATACTCATTTTATGATGAACCCTATTTCTTTCCAGGTATCGGACTCGATAATGACAACCCCAATCACTACCACAACAACTACGACGACAACGTCCACGTACCAATCAACTTCGCCCACGAATGGGGCTCCAGCTTTACCGTCGCAGACTCTGCTCACCAGCTTGTCTCAACATCACGGGGGTACGACTACAACTACGACCACATCACCTCCTCCGTCCGCCCAACTTACTCAACAGCAGCAGCAACAGCCAATCATTGTTGTTAGGAAAGATAAGTACGCTTATCAACCCACGTATTTAACGGCTCTCAGCGAAGAAAAAATGAACGGGAATAAGGGAAGCCAAGAAGAAGAGGANTTTCTTTCCAGGTATCGGACTCGATAATGACAACCCCAATCACTACCACAACAACTACGACGACAACGTCCACGTACCAATCAACTTCGCCCACGAATGGGGCTCCAGCTTTACCGTCGCAGACTCTGCTCACCAGCTTGTCTCAACATCACGGGGGTACGACTACAACTACGACCACATCACCTCCTCCGTCCGCCCAACTTACTCAACAGCAGCAGCAACAGCCAATCATTGTTGTTAGGAAAGATAAGTACGCTTATCAACCCACGTATTTAACGGCTCTCAGCGAAGAAAAAATGAACGGGAATAAGGGAAGCCAAGAAGAAGAGGAGGAAGAAGAAGAAGACGAAGAGGAGGAGGAAGAGGAAGAAGATGGAGGTGTACATGAGGATGGTATTATCAGCGGAAACGAGAAGGAACCGATGCTGGACGATAACGTATTAGCTAAATAGAAGTGCCGAGTGCCAAATAACTTAGCCAATCAAGCCAGTTTTAAATTGACTAACATCAACATTTACTTTTTCTAGTCTTTTTGTATTTTATTTGAGTTACCAGCCAGACCACGAATGGGATTAAAATTTAAAGGAAGTTTTCCAAGTAGAGTAATGGAGAAGTCGAGAATAACGTTTCTGGAGCAAATTTTTATTTATATATTTGCGATTTGCGAATCTGGAAACTTACTGAATATGATGTCACTCTCGTAAAAAACGTAAAAATTTGGTCAAGAGCGATCCCTCGACTTCATTTTCCAACTTGGAAGAATTCCTCTCTCCGTTATTATCGTTGAATATACTTAGATAGAGATATTTACACAATATGTGTGCGAATT
>JAHZMX010000896.1:0-28828 GCA_027743895.1 Seira musarum | reverse complement strand
ACTGGCCTATACCAAAAGAACTGGAGAAACTTGCATATGAGAAATGGCCAAATAGGTCCAACCCCTTTGGGACACTTAATGGGCACGTGGAATGGCAGCCTGTCAAAGGGATATCCCATCGGTTTCGCATCAGGATACTTCCTCCACTTGATTCCGCAGTACATGAATGGAGAGTTGCAGGGTTCGGGTATGGATAAGTCTTTGGGAGTGTTTTCGACGTAGTCGTGATCAAAGTTGGTGATCATCACGAACACATCAAAAGGAGAACCTTCCTTAGAGCCTTTTGGAATGAAAAGATGTGAAGGCCATCCACAGCCACAGTAATCCTGGGAGTGGGAGTACTCTGCGTCGTGCTCGTAGTCGTGAATGTGCTTTGTCCAGGGGATAACAGCGTTTGAATCGTAAGATCGACGGAGGATCACGTTTCGCCCGACTCGTACTTTGCAAATAAAAACAAAGGACTTTATACTTTTGTAAAGGTTAACATCGATTTCAGCTTTGATAATTCACTTACGGTCAACCGGGAAAGAGTCCATATGAATCATCATTCTTCTCTGTTCCCTCATGGAAAGCCTATGACCATGTTCATCATATCTTGGGGCCATGAAAATACGAACGGTACCTTTATTCGTTTTTGTTTTAGCACAGGGGTCAAGTGTGACGGTTATCTTGAAGTCAAACGGCTCATGCTGCAAATGCACCGCACATACATCAACTTCCAAGTCGCCCTTATGGATGCTCCCATCTACACCAGCAGCCAGAGGAAATCGTTTGGTCGCCCAGAAGGTCCGGAGTTCGTTGTGGGGTCCACCCTTCTTAGAGACGACTTCGACTTCAAGGATTTCAACACCGTCCCAACGTAAAGGATATTCGCCCTGAAACATTTGAAATTATGGTAAATTTGAAAAATGGTAAATCATTTGGAAGTCGTCACGTAATCGTCTCAACTAACCCCTTTGGGTTGATAAGGTGGCAATGATTTCTTGTACCGGTCGAATATATCATCTACGACAGTGTGATAAGTGTAGAATTCTGGATCTCTCATGGTCGTAGAGGTGTCCGCCATAATACCTGTCGGGAGTTTATGCTTGAACTTGGGATCGGTGGACAGGCCAATGATTTGATGGCCGAGATTGTGGAAACCCATAGCGTCATAGAAGAATGGGTTCACGGAGATGTCAGACGCTTCAACGGTGTTTCCTAGAGGCTCGATACCTTTCGTGTGGCGGATGTTCATGGTTTTGACAATGCCCTGAAGCAGTTAAGAAAAATAAGTTTGGCTGATGTGTAAAGTTTAAATTCATATGAACCTTGATTTTGTCATAAAGAAACTCTTATGTGTCGCTTTCATACCAATCGAATGCAATCAGATCAAACCTTACCGTAAGTAAATGACCAACTTCAACGGATCTTAACAGTCTTCCATACAATTGATTATAAACATCAATAAATATGTTTCGTTCAAAGTCTGGATCATCTTGATGAATAATGTCCTGTATTTCAACCATATATTATGAGCAATTCATTCCCAACCCATTTTGACAAGTATGATAAAAAGTATTATAAAATGTATTTTATTATTATATTTCACTCACGTGGAGTCTCACTCCAGTCGGTCGCGGCGTCCAGAACTTGCCAGAGTTCACATCTGCCAACTGGGAGTCATATGCCGACCCAATCTCTGCATCAGGTCTTATGTCAAACATCCGCAGCCTGGGCATGTGGTTGGAATAGCGCTCAGCGTTATATCTACAAATTATAATTACATTCAAATTCTCAATTCATTTCCTGTTTATCGGAATCGATTTCTAACATGTCATCATCCAACAAAAAATATTCTTCGCATCTTTAAATCAAGGCTACTTCAATTTAAACGCATCACACGTATTATTTTCCCCACGTGCCTTACATCCTAATCCCGACTTTCAATTTGCCGATAAGCCACAAGCCCAGGCAGTGTAGATTAAGTGTAAAGTACCTACGCCATGCCACGTAAAAAACCAGTCTACAAAAAAGTACCTATTCCAATTCACATGTCATGTAATACAGGAACAACTATAAAGGCATATACGCTCGTAGTTTTTGTATCAAATGACTAAATGTGATGATGACATTGTAAAACCTGATTGGGACTGAGACTTGATTTTTATGCATGCAAGCCATAAAAATCGCACATCACTTTTCCTTTTGAAATGTGCACTTTACCTTGCGATAAGATTGTGGTGCATGTAAAAGAACAACTCGCCTCTGCGTGGTCTGTCTCTGAGATAAAAAAAAACGTTTTAAAACTTTACTTGCAAATTATAATTAGCGTGTTGGGGCATAATGACACTTGATTAGTATTGGTACCTGGTGGCGTTCAGGGGGTATTCAGTGTGCCAGTAGTAGTGGTGCTGAGACACCATGATGTCTTCTCTAAAGTACCACAGTTTATTTTCTTCTCCATGTCTTGCTCCAATCGAGCCATCGACGACGATACAGTCTTCAAACTAATTGAAAATCAGTTGAAATTGAATATAAAAATAATGAAGAATTTGTAAAAATTAAGTTATCATGTTATTACCGCTCCAATCCTGGCTTTCTTCCACATTCCACTGTCTGCAGTAAACTGAAAAGAAAATTTAATAAGCTCATTAGAATGATAAGTTGAGCACCGATGATTATGATATTAATTGGCAAAGATAATGTTGTATGTACTTCGGTAAAGTTTCCGTCATATTCAAAGAGATTTTCTTTTCGTCCCTTTGTGTTTTTCTTCTTCTTTTTCTCTTTCTTTTTTTCTTGACTTCCTTTCTTTGTAACCCTCCTCGTTGCCGAAGGTACAGGTCTACTAATTTGCCCAAACACATCAGCAAATGTCTCGTTCCTCGCTGCTTCCAAAATCCTACTTCTCCCAATTTTCCCTAATTTCCTTCCACTTCGCATCCTAACTAGGGGCTTCGTGGTGGTGCTTCCGTTTGACTTCTTTAGTGACCTTTCAATCCTCATCTTTCTTTTCGAGCGATGGATTACAGACGTGATCGCTGCAACAGTCCCATTTTTTGCAAATGCATCTCTCAGTCTCACAGCAGCTCTGTATTTATCCATCACGTCGAAAAGTAAAGGTCCAGGAATGAATAGATCTGGAATAGCGTCGAGCGGATGTGGTATTCTGTAACCAGTCATATCGGGTCTCTCCTCGGAGGCAGCAATTAAGGCGTAGTACCAAACCTTCGGGTTGACGTAACGATTGAAACGGAGGGCTTTGGCTAGCCTGAGAAGATCGGGTGGTGTGGGTTGCGCTGAAAATAGTCAATTGAGTCATGCAAAAGGAAGTCATAATAAACGAGCACTTTCATACTCAAATCGAATTCAAAATTTTAAGCACGTGAGATCGAAAAGGAAACCGGATATCTCATAGTTTATCTTTGCAACTTTTACAGTTGCCCGGCTAGGCTGTAAAACCATTTTTCATGTCCATATCTTCACTAATAAACTGTGTAGACGTAGACTGTGTTCAAGTTAAAAATTGGAAGATTTACATATTAAAATACATATTAAAAGGGCATGAAAAGTCAAGTTTTAGATTTAAAATTATGATTTTTGGGGATCGAATTTTAAATCCTAAAACGCTTTGTTGTGTTCGAAGAAGGTTTTCCATTTCGCTTAATTCGGTTAACATTACAATTGCCTATGAACACTCCTAAAAACGAAATTGAACTAAAACGATAAAGAATGAAGGCTAAAATAATGCATAAGATTTTCTCATAATATGGTTTTATGCTCTAGCTAGCCGTAGCCGTATAGTTGCGACGTGCATAACGTAAATTATTTAAATTGAAAAATGAAAAATTGCATAGGTAAGGCAATAACTATTTGCTTCGTAGTCGACTATGACATGACATTTTGTATTCCTATTTACATCATTACACTGGGGAGCATAAACTGCGTAATTACGCAATTTTTTTTCATTTTCGTTCCAACTTTTCCAACAAATACTGAATTTGCTTACCAACAAACATCCTGGCTAAGGTTGTCGTCGCTTCTAGATGCTTTGGTGACAAACTGTAAAAGAAGGCGTTTTTGGGACACATGTCAGCTATTCTCTGAAGGGTAGGAATATCTAATTCGACATCATCCACGTAGTGTTCAAATGACCTTGAGTCTTCCTCACTTGAAGATGAGTCATGATCGTGATGATAAGAGTGTGGCCTACCACCTTTGAAAAGTTCCAGGAATTCGAGTTGCATATCACGATTCATCCCTAAGAACCACAGTGAACAATTGTTATTGCGACATTTATTTATGCACACATAAAATTGATGTTACACTCGCATAAAAGCTGGATAATTACAAATCCATCCGTTATCGAAATAAAAATACAAACCCTTATCAAGACGACCAAAAATTCATACATTGATTACAGATTATTATTAATTTTTAAAAATTGAATTACGTATGGGAGGAACAAATCTTGGCTTTGCTCGATATTTCCAAACGGGAAATGCGTTCCATCCAAAAGTCTCGCATTTTGACTGGTCTAAAAACGTTCCACTGCACAAGCCTGGCAGACTACTGAAGACAAACCTAAAATGATAGATTCATTCATGAGATTTTACCGCCTTAAAAATCGGTTACTAAAATACATTCACGGATACTTACAAAAAGAGAAAAAGCGTGCAAAGTATCCTACTGAAGTATAACTTCTGTTTGAAGCTTATTGAGATCTTAATTGATTCGAAGTCAAATACTGATAATAAAAACTGTAAAATCACTGGAAAACGTGTTTTCCACAAGAATAGTGGCCTCTGACTTTTCCCCGTATCAAAATATCCTTTGGTATAAATCTTCCGGTTCAGTCTTCTTAGTTGATATAGTATAGCGAAACAATTCTCCTCCATCTTCGTATTTTTTACTTTCTTTGGCGTTTTCGAATCCGAATTTTGCGACTCCACTTCTTCTCCAACACCATCTTCACTTTTAACTGCATTCACTTCTTTTAAAAATAATTTTCTCATTGACGGGCTAATAAGAGTTGAGTCTCTTATTGCCCCACTTTCGGTACGTTTTCCCATTTGACATGGATGATTTATTCGAACTCACTCGCTTCGCTTTATTGTGCGTGGATCATCGAATTAGGCATTCAATTTGAGAATGTTCAAGACATTTTTCTCGTACACGTCTTTTATTTTTATAAAGTTTCGGTAACATTGACACAGGTTAATGCATTTTTATAGATAAAGATCTGTTATTATGAAGTTTGAATTCGAACCGATAAAACCGCAATTTCAATTAAATCCGTGTAAAAATTTACGTAAGAGAACTGACCACAACTTAAAGCCACATAATTGAACAGAAAATTGACCTTCACTACACAATACTCATTCACGCTACTTCCACCACTTCCTGTGTCACCTAATTTCTGAGGGTTGATCCGGTGGCTTCATAGGTCAAGTAAGAATTGAAGTTACGCAACAGTTATTTGTATTATTATATTATGATGCCTAATTGGTCATTTTGGAATTTCAACTTGACACTAACTAGTTGAATTTACACCAGCACTTGTCGTACGCTCGTACGCACTTCCGTGTATTGCGGCAATGAACCGCCCTAAACTTTTCACTTTTTTAATAATCTCATTATCCGGCTTATCAATTTAGTCTAAAGGTTGGGATAACCAATTTCATGTAATATTAAAAACCAGCTCAGTCGAAATTATTGCGATGAGCGTTGGCCGCCTTCATGAGCGTAATTGAAATCATTTTTGAAAAAATGTCATTTTTACCAGACGAGGAATGGTGATGATCAAGTGAAGCCGTAAATGCAAGTCGTCGATATACCCTTGGCCTGGGTTGTTTTCTGTTGTTGTTGGCTTAACAAGTTTGGGCTTGAACGAAATCGAGAGCGAAACTGCAAGCATAGTCGACGCTTTTACTAGTCTCCTTCACTTGGTCCGGTCGTAGTTGTTTGTAATGTGAAGTACATATGCATAAGTTTCGTTCAACTGAATAACTTTTTCTAATTCTTTTGATTCCGCAAAGCATGATACTTGAACCACATCACGCACCGCACTACACATGCACAAAATCGCATTTCACGATTGAATAAAAAAGGGAAGAAAAATGCATTTGCATGTAATATCACAAAACACGATGTCAAAAGCCGCAGCAGTAAGTTTCCGCTTTTAGCTTCTTTGAGCATCCTCTTCGGGTTTAATTACAGTCTTGAAATTTGATCATCTCAGGTTTTCATCATGAATTCTTCTTTACCCAATTTTTCATCTTCCCCGCATCATCGCTTGCAGAAAGAAACACAGTTTGGTTGTCAATTAGTCAGTCAGTATAGCTCGTTGTAATTTGAATTCTATATTGTATCCCGACTGAACTGACTAGTTGACCTGACTCGCTTGAAATACGGATTTTAATTGCTTGCAATTGTGCATTACAATTAAAAGAAGAAACAAACCAATGCAAAGACATGACGAGACAAGATAACAATTTTGTTTTCTCCACGTGTATCACCCTTCCTGCTACTAGCTATTTTTTTCATCTTCCCCGCATCATCGCTTGCAGAAAGAAACACAGTTTGGTTGTCAATTAGTCAGTCAGTATAGCTCGTTGTAATCTGAATTCTATATTGTATCCCGACTGAACCGACTAGTTGACCTGACTCGCTTGAAATACGGATTTTAATTGCTTGCAATTGTTCATTACAATTAAAAGAAGAAAGAAACCAATGCAAAGACATGACGAGACAAGATAACAATTTTGTTTTCTCCACGTGTATCACCCTTCCTGCTACTAGCTATTTACTTCAACGTCTTCAACCATTAAGTTTAAATGTACTTATTGCAGCATTTCCTTTGAACTTGCCCTAAAGAAATCAATTTAAACCAATTAATTTTGTCAGCTAGGCTTGAAGGCGATGAAATAAGAAGGTTTCTGTCCTCTTTCTACAGTTTACAAATCAAGGCAGTTGTAAAGTTGTAATTAGTTTTAATGTTTTGAGTTCTGACCTGCCCTTCATCTTATATAGCATGCGGCCTGGCATGGCGTGGTTTGTAATAACAATAGTAAAGTCTGATCATGCATTCAAAACAAAATGGTTTTTTAGTGAAATTATCGTTTTGCATTTGTCCTACTCCTGTCATTATTATTTCTTTCTTGTATCACGTCATCACTCATCACATTGTTTGCCTTGACTTTGGCTTGGATATGTGAGGTGAAGATGACATATTCCTGATTTACCTCACTTCATTTTTCGAATTAAAAAGAATAAAATTGTATTACGCTACTGCACTAAACTATATTGAAATTACAGATTCGATGATTTGTTGGTGACTTCCTCTGCCTATTGTTTTCATTTTTATTATACTTTCATCGTTTTAATTTAAATACAGTAATTTCATTGCTGGGAATAA
The DNA here is from genome assembly GCA_027743895.1 of Seira musarum. Lineage (NCBI taxonomy): Eukaryota > Metazoa > Arthropoda > Collembola > Entomobryomorpha > Entomobryidae > Seira > Seira musarum. The sequence goes on along the minus strand of JAHZMX010000896.1, from coordinate 21,429 downwards.
TGTAGCAAAAATGAAAGTGAAAGAACCAAAGATTCGGTAAACAAGAAAGCATTTTTTGACGAAGACAAAGACGAGTATGACTAGGACTAGGGCTTCCCTTTTGTAAATACCTTCAGGGCTTCAATTCACACTTTCCTTTGAATACCATACATTCAAAACGAAACGAGATTTGCTTGGGCGAGGAAGAGTAAGGTACCTGTTTTGTTACACTTGCATACATTAAAATCTGCCCAATGGCTAATCTGCTTCTGTTCAAAATTTTAAGTATTTTGATAATTGTAACTGTATTGACCAGCATAATATATATTTCACCTGAAGGACCACATTTTTTCAAAAGGAAGTGTAACGATCGGTAAAAAAATTATAACTTTTTAAATGTGAATTCGATTGAAATCATTTTACTTTCATTTCATTCATGTAGAAATGTACAATCTTCTTCCTTCCTCTTTGATCATATTTTTGGGTGGTTCTTCATCTCTGCTGCCTATAGGTTTCGTAAGGTGACGAAGACGTTTTGGATAGATGACTGGTGACCCAGAATGCAGAAAGAATTAAAATTATTATTCTTTAGGCACGATATGGATGACTGCCTCTGATTGTGAGTTTTTTCCCTTACATGCAAAATTACAGACACAATGGCTTGTTTCAAATGATTAAAACCTGACTTTATAAAAAAAACTTGCACATTTAGACTTGGACCTCTTCCCTTTTCAGCGATAATGTTTTGCATGCACCCCATGTAAACATTTTCTTTTGCTTCTGATCCTGCTACCACTACCCCTTTTGCATCATTAAAAATGAAAAAAAAATGTCGATACGATAGGATAGAGTACTTAACAAAACAACCTCACTTACAATGATTGTATGTGGTCCTCCACGGTTCGCTTCATATTTTGGCCTAGCTTAAGGGATAAGAAGTCTTTGAAAATTGCAAATGATTACAATAAGGCTTGGTTTAAACTTGAAAAAATTGCATATTGCACATCAGTATCAACTATCAACTCTTTCAAGGAAATCATCATCATGTGGATGATGATGGTATGATCATTTGACAAAAGTCAAATTTTGAAAAGGTGGAATGTTTAGTTTGCACCTTTTGTTTAGCGTTTGTAGGATTTACGTTAAAAACAAGCTAAACCAGACCGGATTCAGGCGGTGTAACAAGTGATATAGTCATTTATTTTCATCACCACCAATTTTCCCATTAATAAAGTAAAAGTTTTTATTAGATCCGTGATATGAGAATATTTTAAAGCTCTTCTTTCTGCAAAGAAGAATTTTTTGTTTGATGTATAGGCTCATGGGCATTGTACATCGATTACATTACAGCAGAGTTGAAGTCGGCCCCTTTAAAATTCATTTTAAATTCGAGGGATGATTTTCAGTTGAAAAACGAGTATTTTCTTCCCTTCCATCTCATTTTCATACTTAATTAATCAAAGACTAAATACTGTTTACAAATAATTGGGTAAGCCCTAATGGCACTTGGAGTCATCATAAAGTTTATTCTACTCTCACCTTTGCTAGAGGAGTTCTTAGTTGTATACGACGTGTTTGGATCTATGATGTGGTAAATCGAAGATTAAAATGTAGTTATCTTCATGAATCATGACAAAGAGTAGGTAGTGCATTGGCATACCTAAAACTATTATTGGGGAAAGATTAAATGAATTAGCCACACCACATAGGCACACCAAACCAGATAGTATTTTCTTTAATTTGATAAAATTGAGATTGGAAGTTCGACCCAACCCTACCAAAAAAGTTTTCGCTTTTCCCCAAATTCCATCCACCTGACCAGACTCAGACCACAAGATTATTATTACGTGAATGAAATAAAAGACCGGAATGTTATTGAATTTCACATTTGATTTTTTTCTAGTTTTTATCTTGGCTCTTGTTTGCCTCTGAGGTAGGAGGAGTAAGTGCTCACGCATTAGAAGTATTGTCGCCTTCACTCGTCACTTGACAATTTAAGTTAGGTCTATGCCATCTGCATATATGGCTGTGACTGTAAACTTGAAAATTCGTTTTTCCACATGAATAAAAGCTATCATTATTTATCGTTCTATTTATCAAGATCAAGAGCACAGCTTTAAGCCTTCCGCTTTTGGTAAGGTTCAATTACACTTGTTTCGCATTTGAAAAAATATAGACTCTTGTATTTGTCAACTCAGCTCCCTTTTTCCTAGTAAATATGCGTAGGTTTTTTTCTTCGTATCAATCCCTAATTGAACGAGCGAGAAGAAGCGTGTCCCACCAAACAAAACTGAAACTCGAGCAGTGACAAATAATAACATTTTTTTATCATTTAACTTTTCAAAATCTAAATCTCAAAAAGTGGTCTTACAAGTTGTAGATAATATAGACTCGATTCGTGTTAAACTTATTGATAGGCAATGGTGTGCCTACGTACATATTGATTCAATTTATTATGTATGGATGTCTACGTCCGGTGTCCTTCAGAGATCGATAACCTATTCATTCACATTCATCTTGATCTGTCTTACACTGAGATCTGATTTCTTCGTTTGATAAGTACACTAACGAAATGCTAATTGGTGGACTACGTCGATTTCAAATGTGGAAATCACAGATTTCTTGATGGTCTCAAATTATTAGGTATACTTGAGGTGGAGATATGAGGAGTCACCCACCTCACCCCGTCGTCAGTGCGTCACAAAATGAAATCCATTTCTGTCAAACGCATCTTTCAATCACCATCATTATGCTTCAACAATCACAAAGAATATCTTGCATTTTAGATGCATAAGTCAGGTCAACAAGTCCCATTTTCATTTCCTTTTCAGAAAAAATTGATTTATTACCGTGTCTAAAATGTCAATAATTGTAATTGTGTACAACGAGAACTAACTCGTCAGACAACATGTTTCGTTTTTCCCTTGTGAGTGGCTTAAAAACAATAAAAAATTAGGTAGCTAAAAGGGCACTGTTCTACGATCAGATCAACCCAGAACATAACATCCACTTTTTTCTCCTATTTTGCTGAAAAAAAAGAAACTTTCTTGTGTTTCGGTCGTTTGATTAGCTCGTGAACTAGTTGGACGAAAAGGGAATTTCGTCATTTAATGTAATAGCTACACATACCTATTCTAGTTAAACATGAAGTTTTTTGCTTGTACTTAAGTAGTAATCACCGTTTCACAATTTTCAAAATTCACATCTACATACCAACACACATTCACCATCACTTCACCCAACAATAAAAAATTAAAATGATGACACGTCTGATTATACCACATGGACGCGTGGTACGTGTAACAGGTTGCATTGAACTTTTCATTTTCCTAGTAACAATTTCGTGGTTTTGCAGTAAGAAGTAATCCTATTCCACCTCCTGATTTTTTCACTTATTTGGTCCACCCTTCCCATAAACTAATTTTCTGGGTAATACGTTTTTTCTCTCATATTATCATGATTGCGATCGTATTACATGCCATGACATCACTAAAAGAAAGTGTTCTGGGGAATCGCCAAATGCAAATACCTTTGCCGGAAATCGGTTGGTTTCACACCACTCAAGTGATTAGAATTTTACTCGCTCACATTCTAGAGATTTTAAAATAAAAGTCAGATGAAGATTTAAAGGAATTCATGCCAAAGGTTCACCATAGAACAATTAAAATATATTTGCTCATAATTCTTCACGCCCTGTTCAAATGACTCCTTGAAATGGCAAACACTTTTCACTGAAGACGTATTTTCAGTAGAAAGTGTAAAAAATTGTTTTTCTTTTGGATTTATTTGCTCTTTTTTAATCAACTCTTGGGGCGTTTTTGTCCCAACGACTTTAAGAAATGGATTAGCTTTTTCAGTTCAGAAAAGGAATGCCGCCTTATCTTGGTGGAAGATTCACAGATTTGAAGACATCCTGAACTCATCATCGCATTGCCGTCATATTTTTAAAGAGAGACCATTTAATATTCATAATACCTTACCTCGCCTACCTAATTACATGAATATGGCTATATCATGCCGAGATGCTTAACTCAGGGTACGGGGATGATAATTGAGGTAGGTACGTGAAGGAAGGCGGTTGTGTGACAGTGACAGTCGTTCATAAATCGTAAGAAGGAACAATGTTGTTGTGAATGAAATTATGCTGGTGGTGTGGGTAATGATGAAACAAAAGCCAGAACGCCAGAAGCAAGAAGCAACTAAAATGACATCCCGGTAAAAAAAATCATCTCGTGATGGTCATACGCGCATAGCCACAGTCACAGTCATATCGACATCATTCTCATTTTCTGCAGAAAAAAAGTGGTTGTCTTCCTTAATCCTCCTCCTGTGAAAATGACCAGACCAAAACCAAACACTAGGGACAGGATTTTAGCAAGTTTTTTAGGAGGAGGATGACTATCTAAGTAAGCTACGATACGATACGATATGATGATATGCATCAAGTAATTTTTTAGTTTGTAAGTAATAATAATATTTTCATAATTGCATGTTCTATGTTCACAAAAACTAGGTGAATAAGTTTTTAGGCTTACATAGTTGACGTTGCAGTTATTGCATGAATATGATAATGAGCATAATATCCCTTCAGGATCTTGTGAATATTTTTTTTATGAAGTTAGGTTTTTACGAAGTCGCAAAAAATAATAATAACAAGCATCAAGCAGTTTTTCAGGACGGATAGACTTTTGAAGTCTTGTTTAACAAGATAAGCTGGGCTACTGTCAAGCTACCTACTCAAAGAATCGATCAATATGAGACTATGTGTATTGTCGTTCGTAATAATAATAATTAAAGCTTTTACTATCTGTTCATACTACTCACAAAGTTACAAATTGGTTAATGCTTTTTAAGAGAAAATTATCATCGTGCGTAAAGTAATTGGGACAAAAGGATTCAACTTTATCGTTTTCTAAAGAAAGTTTTTTCCCCCGATTACATGTACGATTGCAATAAAAAAGGCAGAAATCGATCTCACCAACACACTGCGCTGTGGGACAGTGGTACACAAGCAAGAAACTGAAGAAGAACGCTCAGACTATGGTATTTATCTACCTTGTTTGATCAGTTTTTAGCTCAGTTTTATGGATAACTGGTGTCATTCCCTCAAATCAAGTTTGTCAACAGAAAAAAACTGAGAAAGCCAGATTTCTATATGAAAATGGAGTCATGGTCGAATGTTAAAGATAAATAGGGAACCTCTCAACAATTTCGATTTGAACAAAATTCGCCTTAATTTGGAGTATGATGTACTCATTGAACTCGAAGAAAGTTAACTTGACAGAAACTAGAACACGAAGAAGAAGAGTCATAGTCATAACTCAAAATTGGGATGAAGTATTACGTGACTAGACTTTGACTAAAACAAAATGAAGTTAATGATAACTATAACAGAATCGTAAACACGCTCCAATTAAACGTGATTCAGTTGATTGCCTCATCATTGACAGAAACGTTTTTAATGGCATTAATTGATTGGCGATTAAACACGAGCTGGTTAAGAACTTAAAATTCGGGAGAAAGCTTTTAAATGAATTCATTCGGTCAACATTTCCTTATCCCAAAATCCATTGAATTTTAACAAATTAAACTGACCTCTTTTAATTAATGCTTCTGGAGTTTTCCCATTATCGCTCTCAACAAAATTAAATTCATGTGTCTAGGTCTAGTTTGCTACGCATTAGAGACTCATGCTAATCATGCTCATCAATCCTGCATTTGGTAATCAAAAACAAATGAACGCTAACGCTACTGCATCAACNATGAATTCATTCGGTCAACATTTCCTTATCCCAAAATCCATTGAATTTTAACAAATTAAACTGACCTCTTTTAATTAATGCTTCTGGAGTTTTCCCATTATCGCTCTCAACAAAATTAAATTCATGTGTCTATGTCTAGTTTGCTACGCATTAGAGACTCATGCTAATCATGCTCATCAATCCTGCGTTTGGTAATCAAAAACAAATGAACGCTAACGCTACTGCATCAACTGCAGGGCTAGTTCTTGGGCGACTAACTTCGGCAAACTTCCCTCGAGATAACGTACATGTATTATAGGAGAGTGTGTATGTACAGGACTGTTTAGAGGCTTTTGGAATTTGACGTTCGGTGTCAACAAAAGTGCGTGCTAGGTTTTGTTTGCCTGCGTCTGGCGTCTGTATCGCAAAAAGTAAAACCGTTTTCACGCACGCGCAGTTTTTCCTGTTCTTTGTCATACTTTTCCTCATGTATTTTTTGTGTTTGCGTGGTTTGACACGGCTTAAGTAATAAATGCATTTCTCATTCTAAATGAGAGACAAAAAATGCTTCATTTGAGTGATCATCAACTGCAGGGCTAGTTCTTGGGCGACTAACTTCGGCAAACTTCCTTCGAGATAACGTACATGTATTATAGGAGAGTGCGTATGTACAGGACTGTTTAGAGGAATTTGATGTTCGGTGTCAACAAAAGTGCGTGCTAGGGTTTTGTTTGCCTGAGTCTGGCGTCTGTATCGTAAAAAGTAAAACCGTTTTCACGCACGCGCAGCTTTTCCTGTTCTTTGTCATACTTTTCCTCATGTATTTTTTGTGTTTGCGTGGTTTGACACGGCTTAAGTAATAAATTCATTTCTCATTCTAAATGAGAGACAAAAAATGCTTCATTTGAGTGAGGGGGAAAATGAGGATAGCCTTACTTCCTTAGGCAATTTTAATCCTGAACAGGTATCATTTTACCCCGACACATGATTTTCCATTCAGTCGTCATCCTTCACGCACATATTAGCGGTATCTTAATTAACTAATTAGTCCATTTTACTTGAGACGTGGATTTCAAGAAGAACAATAGGAAGACAAGCATAATTTATTGCGGAAAAAAGAAAAAAAAACTTTTTTCTGGTGACATTCTTGAGAAAAAATGAAGAATTTTGCTAAGGAGCGTTTTCGGGTGAAACCAAAGACAATGTGGTTTTGATAGATTCGCAAACTGCCTCAGTTTCAATTTCAATTGTAATGTGTTGTGGCTTCCCTAACAAATCTGACCTGATTCACAAAGTGTTTTAAAAAATTCGGAATGACTGATTTTCATTATTGTGAAGATGACAGAGATTTAGCTTTAGAAAATGAAGATGCTGTACGACACACAACAAAGTCAAGAGTTTCAGCTTCAGCAAAGGTTTTGTTGTTCTGAAGAAGTAGCGATAATGATCATGTCAAGAAGAAGACCAGACTAAATGGCAAAAAATGTGAAGTTGTGAGTACCTTATTGCGAAATCTTAATTTTCTCTATCTCTGATCTAGCTTTATGATTGTGACTGCGACAATGCATGACGCCCAAAGAAATAGCAAAGAGACATGCTTCTCGGTTTCACTAACTAAAAAATATGATTAACTGTCTAATTTGATTTGGTTGGTAACCTTCTACGAACCAATTACTTCATACAAAAGTGTTCAAAATCGATGGTTTCTGCATTAAATATTTTCTTGGGTATGGTAATACCACACAGACTGGAATGAACTTTACTCAAAGACTCAAAGGTTTCTTCTGACCGTGAAAAGGGTTAAGTCCTAAAATATGTTAGGTACAGGGGTTATTTACAACTCATGACATTTTAAGAAATTACTTCGTTTTAGAATTAAAATTTATTTACTGAAGGAGGATATGAAATATCCGTAGGATTAATTCATACATATTGAACAATTGGCAACAACTTGGTAATTTAAAGACAATATATGTCATATTTACTCATAATCATCACGTAATAGTTAGTATCAGTTCAGGTCAAATACTCTCACATTGACTTCAATAAAATGCGGAACAAATTAATTTTAAAAAAATGCGTTAGAAATCAAATTAACTCCAACCAAAAGGTTCAATCCAAATCCCAGACCTAAAGACCGTACATTGTAAAAATCGCATCACTATTCTTAGGTACTTCATTTCTTTCCTTTTTTGCCACCTCTTCCGCTGGTGGAGGAAGACGCCTTTGACCTAGACGAAGTTGCAGCAGCGGTCTTTCTAGTTTTGACTTTAACCATAGCATCTTTTTCTATTGTCTCATCTTCTTCCTCCTCTTCATCTACTATAAATTCGCCTTCTTCTAGAAGAGCTTCTAAGCCATCGTCAGCATCACCCCCACCACGGCGACCTTTTCCTTTCACGGGTTTTGCACCGCTGGCATAAGGAAGCATCAATTCTTTGTTGATCTTCCTCGTAAATGCTGCTTTTGTTTTAGATTCCACTTTCTCCATGGGATCTTTTGTACCGGGCCAAAGGGAGAGATCCGTTATGCTCTCAACATCATCCCGAAGGAGAGTGTAATTCTGTTAATTAAATGTATTCATAGTCAAATCAAAATGTTGCTAAACGCTTAAATATTTGATATATGTGGGAGTCAAAAACGAAAATTGTAAGACAAAATTCTACAAGTACAACTTATAGTTCATCGATTGACTTAACAAAACTTGACTTGTCTTTTTACTATAAGCACGTTTATCCCCCCGTTTAGATGATCAAGTGCACCTGAACAGGTCTACAATGTGCTAACTAATAACCTCCAATAAACTAAACTTTAGTCATTTACCTCCATGACTTCTGCAGCAGCGTCAATGTCACCAGCAACCAGAGGATTAGTTATGGTTCGCCTCAAATATGGAAGATAGTCCATGTTCAAAGCCTCCAGGCTTCCAGATACTTGTAGGTGCAAATGCGTGTGAAGGGTCTGAAGAAGTCTGTGCCTCTTGTTTTTGTTTGAATTCTTTCCAAGCCATGAAGGAAACTCGACACCCCCTATGTTATTGGCGGCCATGTATTCACCAGGAATATAACTTGCAAAGACAGCTTGCACGGGCAGAAGTCCCCAACTTTGAGAACGTCTTATAACAGTCTCGACCAAGTCTCCGTTCGCAAGCGAGGATGCGGTGTTCGCTAAAAGATCCAGGTATTTGAATTTACAACCCCTAAAATTAAAAAAAAAAAAACCCCGGTTAATTTTAAAGTCGTAATTGTGTTTATTTACTACATATTTGCTACAGCTACTTACTGTGCTTTGGCAGGTACCCATCTCAAATAATTCTCCTGAACGAACAATGGGCCAATGTTGTAGTCTTGGAAGAAGAGTCCAGTTTTGTCGTGAATTGACATTTTCTCGTGCTCTGACTTCAGGAAAACTTTGCGGATTACATCCCATGGTCCAAATTTCAAATCCTTCCTCGGATTGAATGCTTGATCAGACTTGCCTTCCTTAAAAAGTTCCAATTGGTGAAGGATTTGCCGGACATCATTATCTGTACTGATGATTAGCTGGTGCACCTTATCCTGAGGAATTTTTATTTTTTCTTTGAAGCAAATACTGGAAATGAATGTTTTCTCGTCATTCCTTCATCATTAGGTCGTCCAAAGACAATCGTTTTATTCGTAAGAGCGTCAGATACGTTTTGATGAAGCCCTTTTTTGTTACGAGTGTCTGACGCATTTAACTCATAATAATCATACCCAACTTCTTTCACAGCCAAATGCGCCGTTGTAGTCTTCCCAACTCCAGGAGGACCTGATAGAAGTGCCGCCTTGAATGTTTTACCTTCTGGATCTCTCAAACCTGGCCAAGCTGCCTTCGCCTTGTCATCCGCTGATCCATGATGCTTAAACCAATTCTGAAGCCATTTCAGTAACTTTTTTGCATTACTAGTGTCGCTGGACTGACCGACCACAGTTCTCAAGGTTTTAGGTCGATACTTATCTACCCACATTGGTTCAGTTTCCCCAACAACTTTACCCGCTGGAGGTGGTGTTGGTGAAATCGTAGAGATTAATGGCTTGACATCGTTCTTATTGCCCACTTTCTTTTGCCTATCTGCTACCTTTTCCTTTTGTTTCTTTTCTGGCGATTCGAGCTTAGAACGTTTACTTGGGCTTCCCTTAGAGGAAACGGGCGAGCTAAACAGGGATTTTTCTGCATCCGAATCAGCATCGATTTCTACCTTCATTTGTTCAGAGTTCATATCACTTTCAAAACCAGCAAGTCCAGAATCTTGAGACTCTGTACCGTTTGGATTTGACTTTCTTATAATTTCTAGAAAACCATCTTCGTCTATGATAGGAACTTTCAGCTCGTTTGCCTTTTTCGTTTTGCTCTCCCCAGCTTCATCTCCAACAATCAGGTAACTAGTTTTGCGGCTAACAGAACCCGTGACGCGACCCCCATACTTCTCAACTAGTTCTTTACAATCCTCTCGTTCCAGAGAATCGAGTATTCCAGATATAACAAACGTAAAGCCCTGCAAACAATCGGAAGCTCCGATGGGAATAATTTTAGAGCCAAGGTTCTTCGGTTTCATCGTTTGCTTGGCCAAGAACTTTTTAAAATTTTCTTTTTGTTTGTCTGTTAATTCTCTCTTTTTACCGGAACCATCTCCCTCATCCTTACTAGGTGTTTTGTCATCCTTCTTTGATGATGCTTTTCCCTTTCTCGTTGGGGTAGATTCATTTTTAGCCGCTTTTTTCTTCGGATTGAAATCCTCTTCGTCATCATCTTCGTCTATGGGAGCACTTCTTTTACTATTTGACGGTTCTGCCTTGACGCGCGACTTTGATTTTTCGACAGCTGCAGGAGTTGGCACCTTGAAGACTTTATCTTTTTCTGGAGTCCTCTTTGATTTTGGAGACGATGTTGCCGCAGATTTTTCATTATCCGTCTTTACCTTGCGCTTTTCTGGTGTGGGAGTTTCCATTTTTAATTTTTTCGGTTCAATAATTGAAGTCGGAGGTCGGTGAGGAGAACTTTTCTTTGCTACCATCATGAGATCGTGTCTTGGGCGGAGTTTTAAGTGCAGACGTTGTAGTATTTCTCGTCATTACCTTTTCGGCTTCCTTACTTTTACTTGGCTTACTTTCTGTTTTCTCGGGAATTGGAGACTTTGATTTTGGTAATCTTTTTTCAGGTGAGTTCTTCTTCGGTGGTTCAACTACTTCAACTATGTTAAAAAACAAAACAAAAATGGTTTTTTAAAAGACACATTATTACAGGGTCGAATAACTAAAAAATATACAAAATAATCTTTTGTATTCCAATCTAACCATTCTTTTGTTTTGTTTCCCTCTTAACCGGAGCAGTGCTGAAAAAGTCGGCTGGATTCACTGTTTTCTTTTCTTCGTCCTTTCTTGCCTCTACTTTGGCCTGCTTTGCAACGGGCTTCTGTTTCGGACTTTTCTTCGCCTCTTTATGTTTGAAGTCATCCTCGTCTGAATCAGAGAGGACACGAGCTTTCCTTTTTCTTTCCTCCTTTTCCTGAACTTTACCCCGAACTGATTTAGGTAAAGGTTCCTCATCATCAGAGTCATCAACTATCACTGCTTTTTTCTTCTTCTTTCCACCTTTTCCATTCTTATCTTCAGCTTTTTTTCTAATGTTTTGAGGAAGAGGATCTTCCTTATCATCGTCTTCATCCGTAGCACTGACACTGATATTCAGGCGGTCATCTTTCTTAGATTTTTTGCTGCCCCCCTTTTTCAATCGTGAAGGGATTTCTACAACTTTTTCTTCGTCATCAGGGTCACGGCTTGATGAAGCTTTGGAGCCACCAGGCTTACCAAAGAAGGACCTGATGTCTTGAACCTTAATAATGCAAACAAAACAAATACTGCAAAGAAATACTTAATTTCAGGCTTCCTAGACTTTCTCGTTTCGAATATTTACCTTCATTTTGATTTTGAAGAGATTTTGAAATACACTGAATGTTAATTATTATCGTCTTTATAGCTGTCACGTTCAATCGCTATTTCAGATCTAAACACTATTTTATTATCCACTCTAATATATATTAACGCGAGAAAGAATACAATTATTACACTGGGCAATATAGTACTTGAGGTTTAGAGTAATCACGCACACTTGATAGGAGATAAGATAGGTTAATGTCACATAATAATTATTTACGGTCAAATATCTAAAGTTTTTAGACCAGGTTGGTGTTGGGCAAATAAACGTTTACAATCGAATGAAGGACTGAAAGGTGAGTAGAGTATGTATGACTTGTTTTGTTTTTGTTTCCCTATTCCCGGGATCACTATTTCCCAGTAAATTCACCATGCATGCTTCTATCCCGACCCAACCAATGCAATCCCTCTATTTCTTTATTCCTCAAAGCTCACTTTTTGAGGAATACATAATGCATACTAATCGTAAGTATACGAACTAAAAAAATGAGTAAATGTGATATACATAACTTATTTTTAGGGCTGGACTCACATGGCATCTTGCATCTTGTCTGATGGAGAGGCATTTTGAAACGGAAAACGAATGAATGAATCCGGCGGAGCTGACGAACTGGCATTTATATGGCATTTACCTCAGCTTTTCATTTAATCTTCGACATTAGGAATTTCAGTTTTCTAGTTGGGTTTACAACGAATGACTTTCTATCATAAACAAAATGTTGTGAACTATCCGAATTCGTCAAACCTTCGTAATTGTAACTTTTTATATGAAGCTTAAAATTAAACGAACGACGAAGTGATTTGCTCAATGTTTTCACAAACCTAAATGATGAGAACTTGTCTGATTTAAGTAATAATTCATGGGTAAAACCAACCAAACAATCAGTTTTAATTAAATTGCTGATTTATTCATCAATCACCGAACCTTTTGAAAATTTACATTTCTTAAATACTTAAAAATATAATATTTTCTTTGAACGTAATGTTATTCATACATATCAAGAATTTCACGAACTTTAATAAAGAAAATTCAAGGCTGAAAACTAGACGATAGTCAAACTGTAAAAAGGATTCAGGGCTTTAAAAATTATTTTAAAAGTATGGGAGTAATAAGAATGAACATGAATCAGAACCATCGTGAACTACAGAAGATTTATCTCTAAGCCATTTGAATAATAATAGTAATAATCGGTATTTTTATTATTTATTCCAATCACCGCCATCCTCACTTATTGCATTGTATTCATGTGAATGATTGTTGAGCACGGCTGGGGAGGTGGAGCAAACGCGTACGGGGGTGGAGCCGATGCCATGGGCTGTTGAACCACGACTTTAGTGACGTGTGGTCGGTCATCCTGGGACACTTACAACATAACATCACATTACTTAGAACTTTAAAATTACAAATTACAACTGACATACGCGTTTACCGATTTATATTGAAGTCAATTAGTGAACGTGATGTTTACATACCTATATAGCAAGCGTGGCAAATTCCAGGAATGACGCCCAACATGGATAACAGGATGTTGATACAGCAATCGCACCCACATCCCTTCTTGAAGCAAACTGAGCACGGAGGGCAGAAACACGCGAGGATGTGAAGACACATGTTTTCGAAAGTCTTTATTTTTTGTTTGACAAATAAACTTTGTACTAATGAAATGCTGTCTGATTAGAGTTGACAATAGCTCCCGCAGCACATACGGACCAAAATTCGGCTAGGTAGATTGAGTAACACCGGTACAATATTAAGCAGCGAATTCAAACATGACTACTAAAATATTATGCATTTTGCTTTACCAATTCAGTTTTTTAATTTTTATTGGTTACATTAATTAATTTTTTAAGAATCAAGTCCCAGCTTTATGCATATTATTTAATCATTTATGGAAAGGACAAGAAAAATTTAAAAAAAAAGGACGTATGGGCTCGATAAAACTTGAGAGTGAATTCAAAAAAAAAAAAATTGGGACCACCGCACGGAGAGAGCTTGGCCTCCTTTGTTTCATGGCATCGCGTTGGTTCTCCATCCTAGTCGCTATATTCATAGTCGTGAAATCGTGACAGAATTTTAATTGGAGTCATTAGGAAGTCTCGTCATAAATGATATTTTTTTCTCAACTCCTGCTTTTTGAAGTACGAAAAGTCGAAAAACTAACATGTATATAAAAAGCAAACCTTAGACATAAAAAGGATGAAATTAAAGTTAAAGAATTTTAAGAAATGTTTGATCGTTTCTAGAATCGGCATTTGGAAGGCATCCACTCATCATAATCATCTTCAATTCGTCAATATTCATGTTAATTTTAATCAACTTCGCCGGATCAATTCTGGGGCATAAATATGGGGAAAGATAATAATTTCCTCAAAAAAACTTAAACTTCAAATATTTATTTCTGAATTTCATGTATATTCAAAAATGTTTAGTAAATATTAATTCGCATGATAATTTTTTAAATAAAAATGCCATACAACGAAAGGCGAGGGAATGATGTTCATTTTTATTTAAACTCAAACCAAAAAAGTCCAATCTCCTTTTATTAAACAGGCAAGGCAGGCCAATTTTTTAGCAGCAGAGCAGGTGGCAGATCTAATGTATCGACTCACGACAGGAGTCAAGCAATAAAAAAGGCAAATTGCAGCATTTATATGGACGAATACAAACATTTTACCTGGCTTGGTTTCGCTTAGGGAAATTATTGTTCATGTAATGTATATAAAATATAATAGTAATGGCACAAAAGCCAAAAGCCATAACAAAACTGTACTTACTAAAGAATAAAGATACAACGAAAAAAATAAAGCTTCAGATGAGTTGGTGGACTTGTTGAGGTTGAGGAGTATGATCATCATAATTTTTAGTTCATAGGTTATGTAGACGGTGGTTCAGTACATTAAGTTCGCAAAATGTGGATTTAGCAGACTAGCCACCTGAATAAATGATCTAAAGTATAACACTTCCATGACAAGTTAAGAGCGTTTAATTTTTGAGACTCAAATAGCCGATTTCATCGATGGAATATGAAGTGCTGGGATTGGGAATATGATTTTTCTGGAGAAGTAGAAATTGGAGAACGGCTTCTGTCCGTGAATAGTTAAACATCGCCGCGAATCTCCAATTCAATTAGTCTATAATGAACTTTGCGGATTGGCTTTTCGAAACCTGTGGCAGAACCCACATTGGCATGTACACGTGCTCCAAATGTGGCTACGAGCTGCTTCGTTCCAGTTTCCAGAAAAGCTTCCTCAAGTCAACGACTTCCATCCTTCCTCCAGCTACTATTGCAGCAAGAGAAAAAGATGTGAAATCAAGTAGCTTCACAAAGTCAATGGTGGAGGACTTCACAAAAAATTTTAATTTGGGAAGGATGTTACATAAGAATTCCGTGATTAAGGAAAGTCTCGGAGTAGGAGGAAGGGGAAATGAGGAAATAAAATACAAGGTACAGCTTATTAGTGCATATATTATTTCATATCATCAATGCTAATAAAAAAACAATGATGTTTCAATTTTTGCATAGCTTTCTTGTGGGAAATGTGGAAACATCCTCGGTCACCAACTCTGCCAAAAAGAAACGAGCTCTCTATTCATCAAGTTTAGCAGTATCGATTTAACATTTAAGCCGAGCTGATTCTCATTTTCGTCATTCATCGTGTAATCAATCGTATCGAATGAATGACAATCCACATGCAAAGCTGTGATTGAAGTACAAAGCCAGTATATTGCCATTGTCACAAAAGGATACGACATTAAAGATTTTTTATGACGTTCATTGGCAAAATTCCTCAAAGGAAGGCCGTTGGACTGATTTTACAAGTAAAAATCTTTATACCTCTGTCCAGTCTGTAGATTAGGATGAACAAGGTAAAAGACGTCTACATTACAAAATACCATTCACAATTTACGATTAGAAAATACCTTTTTTTACTTGTACTTGTAACGATAATGCCCACTCGCTTACGACGATATTAAAATATAGCAAACAGCATTAAGTCGTGTTCTTTCATGCCTCAATTACGAACTAAAATGAATGATATTCTGAAAAATGATATGAAGGCTATGAAGCATCCATATTTGTACTCTCAACTGGGATTGATTGTGAAATGAATTCTCATAAACATTTTAATTTTAACAGAAACATTGCAGAATTCAAATGTATTTTAATATTAAGTCACACTATAATTATATTCAACGCACTTGAAAATAATTCCATTTAATTCTAATAAAGAGACTAGTTATCTATGCTATAGTAAGCTAAGCACAAAGACTAAGTTTACAACAAATTAACTTATTTAACAAGTCGACGACCGTGAGTGAACAATGATCTTTTCCTAGCTTGACTGTTGCTGGGTCTGTTCTCCAAATAGTTTCTGAACTATCTCAGTGGTGCTGGGTTTTAGATTTGGGGGAAGACTGAGGGCCTCCTGTAAATTGACAATAAAATAATTTGATAAATGAAGCATTAAAACAGAAAGAAGCCATCACGAGTGCAGTCAAGAGGACGTTGTTTAGTAATAAATAAATCGTTCGTACTTGTGGAAACTCTGCCATGTTTCTCTCGAATGGCTTGTGTGTAAAAGGAGTCCACACTCCTTGGATGGAGGGTTTAAGGGTCGATTGATAACTTCTGTATTGCATCTCGCCATAACCTGACTGCGTCCTGTAGATTTCAATCCATTTATAGATTTCATCCCTCTGCATATTGTGTAAGGAAAACCACTCTCTTCCACCATTCACTGAAAAAAATATCATTAAATAATAAGCTCCTAACCCATCCCTTATAAATGGATTAATTAAATATTAATTGATTAAGGTTTTTCGACTTACAGTATTCTGATACCAAAACCGGGGACCTATGCCTTCTCGGCTTCAAGTAAATCACCGTTTCCGGATGTAGTCTCGCATACTCCACAAGGTCATGCTGAATAAAGTTCCTAACGCCAACGCTCCCTCCATGATTTAGACAGAATTTTAACGTCATCCGCTGACATTGTGGAACGAAACTGACCAATTCCGTTGGCGAGAGGGGCTCGAGCGAATCCGGACTTGACAAAGTTTGTAGCTGCAGTCGTCGCGGACGACATTTCGTTTCAAAATTACAACTAATAACTAATTAAGCGTAGACAATTATTTCATGAATGTTGATGATCTTTAGTCTTATTTGTCTTATTCAGAAAGTCGTCGAAAGAATAAAAGCAGCTTCTAGCGAATACATTGCCGCTGAAAATGAGATTTAATCGGGGCAGTGAGAGATAAAGTTTTACAAGTTTTAAAACGAAAGATGTGAATGGCTTTCCTTTGTTCTTCATGCAATAAAAGGATTGTATGTCTAAATGTGCAGGTGCAGTAAAGTTTCAGAAAATGTTTCAAATATCATGTTTGTTGGCCGATTTTAATTTCTCAAAGTTTTCTGTCAATTTTCTAGTACTTTTTCTTATTTTATTTTGCTGTAATATTCGGAAATGACGCTCGGGCTGTGATCGTCTGGCTTAGGAATGAGTCCACTCACGGTACCTCCAGGATTACTCAATATTTTTCCAACTGTCAAGGTGAAAATGAGGGAGGAAAATCCCACTCCAAAAATGAACCCCTCTCTTGCTGTAATATCCCAAAATGAGAATCTCACAGGGATTGAGAGTAAAATGAGATTGAGGCCCATCGACACCGCAGCAATTACTCCCCAATAATCATTTGCCAAGAAGCAAATATAAAAGTGGGAGGTGAAAGCCAACGCAATCGCAATTATCGTCGATTTTGCTATCATCACATTCTTTCTTCGCATCCATGCCACAAGGGGTATCGCTGTGAGTGCTGCATGTACCTAAATTTTATAAAACTCATCACCAGAAGGTACTTGGGGGAAATCTAAGCGATTGCATTAAAAATAGTACATGAGCCAGAGGAGACTGATGATAAGCCATCCACGTGTGCGTGACAAGACAAGGATAACCGACCACTATGGCCAACCAAGCGTATAAATAGTGATGCTGCATGGTCCATTGGGTCTTGGAGTCCTGGTCGCCGAATATTTTTGATAAAACTGTCGGATAGGAAAAATACACCAGGATAAGCAAACCTAATGAAATGATTATGATAAAAAAAACTTTAAAATTAGGAACATACTCATTCCGACAAGGGCAAGTACGCTGGAAATGAACCCCAGTAGAAACCAGAGGACATCGTAGAAGTAAATGAACCAAGAGTAATTAAAGTTTGAGAGGTACTTCATCCCAAAGAATGTATTTACAATCGCAAAAACTTGACAGATTCCAAGCACAATCTTGTCGCCCATTTTCGGAGAATTTGTTTGCCAACTTTAATTTTGAACTAGGTAAAATATGATAATGTCAAGCGTGGATATCAAGAAACCCTTGTTAAGTCAACTGTTGTTATCAGAGAATTTTGTTGGTGATTTGATTTGATTGAATGATTGCCGAATGCCAGTCTAGTTTGTATGAATCTCGGGGAAAAATGAATGCAGCAGATGAAGGACGTGGAGGACATGTACAATTACAATGTCTAAACACACTTTTATCATAAATCCAGTGAAAGCACAGTGGGGAGTTTCTTTGGAAATATTTATACCGAGACATACGTTACGCGATGAAAGAATTCCCTTTGAATGTACATATATGGAATTGCATGGTAGTTCAACAAGTTTATTTTGGTAAAGGAATTCATAACAATATCTATTAGTTAACTTTATATAAAACAACTAACTGACCGGAGCTCATTTTTCATTCAATGTGTTTCTCAAAAAACTTATTATGTGGGAATACATCCATAATTTCTGTGTAAAAAACCAAAACTGTTATTCCTACACTGTCAGTCATAAATTTGTATGAAACTAGTAATTAACGTGTCCTTAAATCTGAGAAAAAATTAATATAGATAAACTTGCTGTTGTAACGCTATTGTTGCAGTCACCGTTGTCACTAATGAAATTCATCATTCGTTATGGCTTTCACCTCGTCTATTTCATCTGAATGGTTGTTGGAGATGTGTGCACGGGCTGGAACTGCTGCTGCGGTTGCGCGAATGCGTACGGAGGCGGAGCCGCAGAGGGTTGTTGAACAACAACCGTGGTATTAACCACGGTTCTGTCATCCTGTGACACTGAATTAAAATTTCAAAAATAAATAAATTTTTCAATTTACTAGTTACATAAAGAAAATTTTGAACTTTAATACGAACTAGGTTTTACATACCTATGTAACAAGCGTGGCAAACTCCCGGAATGACGCCCAACATGGATAACAGGATGTTGATACAGCAATCGCACCCACATCCCCTCTTGAAGCAAACTGAGCACGGAGGACAGAAACACGCGAGAATGTGAAGACACATTTTTAGAAAAAGTCAGAGTTATCAAAATTGTAAAAAAAATTGGTTAATTTTTAATTCTTTCCTCTACAAAATTATTAAAGGAAACTTGGTAGCGTAATCTGGTTATTAAATCAATTGCTGAAGGCAGAATTGAATGGGCCGTTAAAAATTATTGCTTCTTGTTTCGTCTTCGATTCGCGTTTGTTGAAATATGTTCCAACAGGAAATCGGCTACCTTTATTTCAGTCAGACTACTAATCTCATACAAGACAACGTACTCAGATCAAAATAACTCGAATTGAATCAACGCACGGCTCAACTCGATCTCCACAACTTAAATAGGCATTGATCCTGAACATAAGTAAATGTGACAAAATTCTCCTTCTATCCCAGACATGTCTTTCGTCCGTACTAGGAAAATTGTACAAGTTTAGATAGGCAACTCTGGTCTGGTCCCCGATTCCTGCGCTTTTGCATATCAGATTATTCAGATAGACTCATTGTCGGAATAAGCTAACAAAAATATTATTGTTTGAGCATGCAGGATCGCACAATCTCAGATAAAGTGGTTGTTTTGCATTTACTTATAGTTTAGTTTCGTTACAGTTAGGGAATGGCATGTAAACTAAATGATTAGATAAGTTGAAGTTGGAAAATCTCTGCTCTGTTCGTGCTCAACCTCACTTCAATTATAGGTAGCTCCATTTCATACTCCATTTTTTCATTGAACTTTTATGGCTTATCGTATTTCATAATTGCATTACATACAAAAATTTTAATGGTGAGTCATTGTCATTAAACATCCTGTGCCGAGTGATATTATCATAGCTTGCCTTAGCAAAAAGCCGAGTCGACATAAAAATAACTATTTCGTTTGTATGCAAGCTAACATACGCATGTATGTATGCATGTACCAACACTTATGCCACTCATTCCAATCCTCAACTAAAATTCAGAAATTAAAAACTTTTTAGAATCGAATGCCTGAGTGACAAAGTACAGTATTACTTCTGGACGAAAAACAAGGGTTTCAGAAAAGTACACTGTACACTACTCTTTAACCTTATACAATAGGTTTATTTGTTCAACTCATAATCAATGTTTGCTCAGCATTGGGATGCATGGAACGACTGAAGTCATCAATATCTTATATTCATATTAAATCATAATCATAATGAAGTATGAAGCGAGATAAGTACAGACATAAGTTCTTATGAATATGAACGAAGTACAAACAGAACAAAGACAAACGTTGTGTTGTTGTTCAATTCGTTTTAGGGAAGTGTAATATAAAGCCTAATGTCGGCGATATTTTAACCTAAAGAAGCTTACTATTAGTCATCTTATAAAAAATTGTATCAATGGCTTTAAGAGAGCTTACAGTAATAAAAATGGTACTAATGGTATAATCAATGCGTCCCATTCCCAAGATCATCTCAAGAGCACAGCTATGTTTTTACTTTCAGTCTAGAGAATCGTAAAAGGTTAAATTTCTACCCTATGTTAAAGCTCAAATATTTTATCGATAATAATATCAAACAGAATTAAGATGCTTTCTTCGAAAATATAAGTTTTTGTATTGAAATAGTTTCCAAAAATGCCTATTTTGAAGCGTACTCAAATACTGGCAAATTTTTAGTTTGCCTCGTTACTTCTTTAACAGGAAACAAAAGATGCTTCACTCAAACTCAAGAGTGAGTTAACTTTCTTGTGAAGCAAGTCGAAAGGGTGACGACTTGTTGTAAAATTAAGCTAAAATACATGGGTATGTAAAGCACCACCCCAACCATGTCACACACATACATATATATCTATATATAAAGAATATACCTATAATAAGTTAATCACTACGAGATTGACTTCGCCCCCTCCCCATCCCCCCACGTTTTATATGGAATAGTAGAATTTGTACAATACTGTCATGAACCATGACCGATAATAAAAAAGAAAAATCGCAGAAACCATTTCAGGAGTTTCATACAGACAGAATTTGTGTACATTTACAGGAAACGTAATGCTTATAAAGTTTTATTATTCCATTATGTCGGGCATTTCATGCAAAGTTATGCTGAAGACGGCCAAAGGAATTGCTTTTATGCAAATACTAGGTTTTATCAGTGGTGAATGCCATTATGGATTGCCACCTGCATTTACCATCTATTCGGGTACATAATTAAATCATTCTACTTACATATTCTATAAAGAACAAACTGATGTAGGTATTAACTGTAACACTGTGGCTCTATCAAGCAAAAATATGAAGTTTTTTACAATGCCTGACGTACGTACTAAACTCTGATGTCACATGGACGAATAAAATCATTTAATTTTAGGATTAGAACTATTTATTTAGAATTATTTAGAATTTCAGAATAATTTTTTAGATTTGCAGAAAAATTCCGAGAAGCTGAAACATGTACAATAG
>JAHZMX010000895.1:0-10897 GCA_027743895.1 Seira musarum | reverse complement strand
CATTATTGTAAACTTTAACATTCCAATCCATGAGGATACAGAATATGATACTATGAAACTTTTGTAATATCGTCTCCTGCATTTTGCAAAATGTAAATCAAAACCATCGTTTCAAAGATATACGAAATGGTAATCCAAACTCATTACTTTTTAGCTTTGATTGAATTGCAACACTCCATCCATTGGCATTCCAACTAACCAGGTATTTCAGAGTTGGGTAGATATGGCTTCTGTGCAAAACTTGAACACGATGATCGACTGTATTTAAAAAAGTAAATTCATTCTTCTATTTCATTTGCCCTAATAACGTCACATCTAATCTACAGCTTAACTTCAAGCGAAAACCCCCTGAGCCAATATTACAATCTGAAAACGAAGCCAAACCAAACCACGAGGGAAAATATATAGTTTCTTCCAAAAAAATTAGAGCGTTTTACATAACCACGATTACTTCCACTCTACTCCAATTTCATACACTTCCTAATTCAAAGATAGAGCACCAGCAACAGTTTCCTTCCGTCATCGTCACTTTGTCTAAAAAAAAAATTGCGCAACTAAACCATGCCATGAGGGCTTACAGTTACAGCCCACACACACACATGATGCCATTAGTTTTAGCCGAGGTAATCCTAAATGTATTCCCATTTCTCAATTTCTCAGTAGAGGTGGATGTAGATGAAGATGGATCCATGATGACAAGACAAGCATGGCTTTCTTTCAATTCGCATCTAACAAAAGGATTCCGCATAATTGACACATATTTTTTTTATTTTCACTGTTCCTTTTCCCGCTTCAGTCTTTTACTTTTGCGTGAATAATTCCAGAGGACATTCACATCGGCTTTAACAGAGCTGTTGCTGTTCTGTTCTCTTGTCATCATCATTTTCAAAGTTGTCTCTATATCTCTGTTGGTGCGTAGCTTGGCTTGGAAGACGAGGACACATTACATCCGCATACCTCCTGTTCTCTTCCTGAAAATGTTGCTGAATATTATTCTACGCATTTAAGTAACAATGTGACTATGACTATGTAACGTGTTATTTTTTCGTGGCTTGGCTCTTGGCTTCAGTTTCAATCCCAAGCGCACATCCACATCACACATCACATTGCGTTACATTGCCAAAAATCCTGTTTTCTCCTCATCTCACAATCACAATCAGCTTGGTTCACCACTAATGCATCTCTTGCGACTCATTTGTAAAGCTTATTTTCGCAAAATGTGTCCTTGGCTTTGACTTGAGAAAAACAATGCTGACTTGGATTGGAATTAAGCTTAAAGCCAAAAACCAAGCCACATCCACACAACCCAACTGAACTACAGAAAAACTTTTGTATTCACATTCTCGCATAAATTTACATGGGCAAACAAACAAGGAAAGGAGTGAGAAGAAGGTGTTTGTGTTTACGCATGCATACGCACAAACACTACCACTACCACTTCTATACGCACTTTTTTCTTTACACTGCTGCCTTAGACTTGAAGAAACTAAAGTTTTAGAATAATAAGAAAAGTTTTTTTCTCAAGGAAAAAAGGAGAGAATGAATGTTACTCGACTGGACTGAAGAGTGTTTTGTGATGGCATTGCCACTAAAGAGGCAATCTAGAAAATGGGCACACTTAAATCCTTCTCACGTTGCGTTGCGTTGCTCCATTTGCTAAAAAAAAGTTTCTTTTTTCACCCTACCGCCTGCTTGATAATAATGTGCCCATTGCGGAACTCACTTTAGAGAAAAAAGAATGGATAGTTTTAGAAGAAAATTGGCGGAAAATGGGAAAATTGCAAGCAATACGTTCGAGTTTGACTCAAGCTAAAGAGCAATAGGAGGTCCAAGCTAAAGTTTTTTTCGGATCGTTAATGCGTATTGGAAAATGAATTACTTCATTAGATTAAAGTTTTTTAAATTCTTAATTTGCCTGGACTCTACAGCCCGGATAATTATTGAAGATGAAAGTTGCTGAGACGCAAATGCCTGAGTTACTTCAATGGAATTTTAAATTTATGGATTAGCGTGGAGAAGATACCTACTTTGGTACATCAAGAGACATTCCAGCACACAAGTAAACAAACAGTTCTTTTGTTCAGTGTTCCTTTGCAGTCTTTTTTCTGCAAACGCAGAATTCAAACTTCGATTCACCTAAATCAGCATTGCATTAGAATTCTACAATGGGAATGCGACAAAACAACGTAGAACGTAGTAGCTTTTTTATCATTTGTTCATTTCTTTTGAGTTTTTTTCTCTTTCAAAAGCATTTGAATTAGCATTACAATTATCCGCTTTTTACCTAATGCATTATTTACGTAACCCCAAAAAATGCAAAAACCTTGTGTTCATGTGTTCGTGTTCTGCTGTGGTACCGGCTTTTCTATGCCTTCCTCATTTTCTTTTTCCTGATTCGATTGTGAGCAGAGCAAATGAAGGGCGGAAACCGCATAGTAGTGGCATGTTAGTGTTTTTCAATGCATTTTTCACATCATCCTCATCTCATCTGAAAGGATAATGATGATTCTAATGAAGAGTCGTAACTCGCTGCCACAACTACGGCTACAGCCGCAGACAAGCCTAGCCGCATCAAATGAATTGAAAAAAGACAATACGATGCCCATGCCAGGCATTTATGGAGGAAAGGAAAATGATGATTATCCCAGCAACAGCAACTAACAACCTGCAATTATTCTGATGTAATGTGATGACGATGATGGCGCTTCTTGGTTCGTGTTTTGTAGTCTTCTAGACTTTATGAGGTGCTAATAGAACCTTCGAAATGAATGGTCATTCAGCCAGTTTCAGATCTATTGAAAATGAAAATTCCTTTAAATCCGCTTAAAATACGTTATTAATTCGGCGAGGTTTGTACTTCCGGATTCACCTTCTGGACTAGATGAATTATGAATCATTATACCTTGATCATGATCATGAAAGCTTCTTATGGAAAAAGTATCTGCTGGACAAGTTTGAAATAATTATTCCAGAATTTACGCTCAATCACTAGCTTAGCAAACCACGAATTAATCCAGCTATGCATGGAATCCATTCACGCATTTTTAGTCTTCTTCAAACTAAAATAGCCATTGAAATATATTTTCATGACCAAAAATAAAGAATGTGTACATTACGGAAAACAATCAAGCTTGTTGGATTCCTACTCTCCTCATTTGAATATGCATTAAAACAAACAAAAAAGCGTGTATGCTCCGTTCTGGTAGCAGTTCACTACCGATAATCCGTACTCCACACAACACCATTCACCATGCCACTCCCAGTCCGAATCGGATTATGTTTTTTCATCAAGTCCCATGATTCATAGCCACCCTCAGCAAAACCTCATCATCATCACCAATACCAAATCACTAACATTCATCTTGTATTGTCGTGCCATGCTCATACTCAAAATCATCAACAAACCGAAAACCTCCCGATAAGGACACACGCATTCATTCAAACTCAAAATGATTGATTTCATTTTTTTCCCGTGTATTGTGATGAAAAACAAGTAGAACGAAAAACAAAAAAGAGCTTCCTAGAAGTCTATTCGGTACTTGATTTTTTTCGGGTGCGGGATTTCTGCTGATGAGATCCCTTGTTTCCCAGATGCCTATGTCGTTGTCGATGTGACCATCGAAAAAAAATTCTAATCCCCCTCCCACGTTTGATCAAGTATCCACCAAACCAATGTAGGTTTTAAAGTGTGGCATAGACGTGGATGGATATGTTTATCCGATTCGATTCCCACGTTCGATCGAGTATGCACTAAACCAATGTAGGTTTTAAAGTGTGGCATGGACGTGGATGGATATGTTTATCCGATTCGATCTGATGACAACTTCAATGATGAATTGTCCCACTCATCCGCTCGCTCTCTCCCACGGAGGAAACTTGTCATATTTACGAAACATGTCATCATCAAAAATCATTTCATCATTTTTTCTGAGACCCACTCATTCCCTGAATAAAAAAGTAGGACACATCTACATCCAATACGTATCAAGTCAAAATCATCGAAATGCAAATGCGTAACTAATTTTAATATTTTTTGATTTGATGAAGTTGTCTCTGATTCTCTGAATTGTATTCTAATTAACATTTGAAATTAAACNTGTGGCATGGACGTGGATGGATATGTTTATCCGATTCGATCTGATGACAACTTCAATGATGAATTGTCCCACTCATCCGCTCGCTCTCTCCCACGGAGGAAACTTGTCATATTTACGAAACATGTCATCATCAAAAATCATTTCATCATTTTTTTGAGACCCACTCATTCCATGAATAAAAAAGTAGGACACATCTACATCCAATACGTATCAAGCCAAAATCATCGAAATGCAAATGCGTAACTAATTTTAATATTTTTTGATTTGATGAAGTTGTCTCTGATTCTCTGAATTGTATTCTAATTAACATTTGAAATTAAACAAGTTCTGGTCTGGTCCTGGTTTGGTTCTTGGTACTCATCTTAATCAAATGAATTCAAAAATAGTATGAACGTAATGAAATTAGAATAATCTTTCCTCCAAGCCAAGCCACTACCACAACAAAATAAGTTAACACAATCTTTCTTTTTTAAATCAAATTATGTCGATGAGATGCAAAAAGGGAAAGCTCATCTATAGTAAAACTCCTCTGTTCTAATAATGTTTTTGCTTACGTAATGAGTCCAACGACCATCCAATCTAAGCCATCTCATCAATTCAACAGGACTTATATGAAAACAACAAGAGTTTTTAATTAAGCTACAAATATACACATAGATAGATAGATACACACGTGAATTGTGAATTTTTTATCATTATCTAACACGCCACTACACATTCAAATTTTGAGTTCGATTCGATTGCATATTCATTTCTTTGCTTGTTATCTCCCCAGTTTACATTTTATTAATTCCATTGAGATGAAGTGAATTGGAAGGAAGGCTTCGTTCATTCATTCATTCAATTCATTCACTTCACTGTTTTCTGTGGCTTTCGCTCTTGGCTTCTGGTTTTTGCATTCGAATTCCATCACTTTGAGAAAATCAAACCAAAGCCAAAGCTAATTCAAATTTTTCCCCCTTTGAGGCATCATCATCATCATCAATCCTCATCGTCATCATTATTCAATCGCAATTCCACCGAATTAACTTATGGTTTATGCATATGCATAAGATAGGTAAAGCTCCGCCGCAAGAGAAGATGATTATTGCATTTGCATTACTTACTTTACAATTATTACATTTCATTACTGCGATGGGCTCTAGTTTGATCATCATCATGATCATCTCAAAAGAGCTCCTTCAAATATTTTTTACTTATGCGTAATCACAATCATAATCATCATCAAAGCGGATGTTGTTTCGCCTCTTGTGGGTTCTTTACGTTTCGTCATCTTCATTTTCATTCTCGACATTACATCTCATGAAAAAAATTTTTAACAAGAAAATTACAAATTACAATGAATAACATCAAAAAATTATTCTTTGCTAAAAAATTATATCGCGATAATCACGATGATCGAATATGCAATTTTCCACTGAATTTATGAACAATCCATTTCATCGTGATTATTATAGCTTCATAATTATCCCTTTTTACGAGAAAAAAACTTGTTTGCATTTTTCAACCTTCTGCAAAGAAAGAAGCTTTTATATCGATTGTCGATTGGTTTGCAAGAGCTCACAAAAATTCTTGAATATTCAAAAAAGTTATTTTTCTTGCAAAAAAATGAAAGGATGTCAGAGAGGACCAGGCCAGGAATATGAGCAATTATCATCCATCCTTTTCATTTGACTTTTGAGAGGAGACGGTGCGATTCTAGACAAATGATCATTTTTATTTTTTGAAAAAATCACAAAACGATTTTTATTGCCTCACACACAAGATTTCATTGAGCCATACCGTAGTCGCCGACTTTGATGAGACGAGCAAGCAAATTATGGCATGTAAATAGGTATCCACCTGCTTTTTTTACGGTAGGGGAATCAATAAAAAAAGTGAAATTATCTGTTTAAAAGGGAAGATTATGCAACAATGTAGCAATAACAATAAGAATGGAATGCGCTAATGCTATTGCCATTACATTTTTTAGACTGAAGATGATGATGAGCAAGTGAGCAACAATGAAAAACATTTGTGGCAAAAAATAATAATATTTTATTATTGAATTGAATGAAGGGGAGAGCATTTACAAACCAAAAAGGGGCTGAATCTTTTCAAGATTTTGAAGGAAAAGCGAAATTGAAAATTGTGATGATAAATGAGCCAATTAATATAGCTTTTTTGTATAAAAAAATGCCGATGTCGATGATGATCCTCCTTCTGTTCCGTTCATTACCATTTAAGCTTCCATTCCCCCGTAAATATTAGATTTTGCGGAAAAAATAAATAATGATTTTGATCAGGATGAGCGATGAAATGATCACGGGGAAATGCCGAGTCATGCTTTATCCGATTCATTCATGCAAAAGATGATGATGATCCATTCCATGTTCATCCTTATCAGTACGATGTGGTATAGTAGTGATCACATCATATTTTTTTGAGACAGGGATAAAATCATGAGAAATGATTTATTCCCTCCTGAAACAGCTATTACTACTACTACCAATAGATGCAGTGCAGTGAACTAGAAATGTGAAGTTTGTTTTGACTGCGTGCCTCCCTGTCGGAGCTCAAATTGAACTTGATCTTGATATCTTTATCGCATCACCGTTCTAAAACGTTTCATTCCATCCATTGTGTCTTCTATTGTATTTGGGGAAAGTGAAAATATTTCATTTTGACTTGACTTTGAAATAGCAATGAAAAGGAAAATGATGTGTGTGTGTTTTTAGTTTTGTTATATTGTATTGGCGGCTGGAGTCTGCATAAGTCAAAATAAAACAAAAATGCACTCATCCGGTTTTCCCTCTCACGAGTATAATCATAATCTCAGTCACAATCATCAATCGCACTAAACCTAAGCTTGTCCCTGGTCTGGTCTGGTCTTGGCCCTGGATACAAAATGTTGATGTATTTTTCCCTGTAAATAATTTTACACGAATCTGCTCTCTCTCCACTCACTCATGTGCTCCTGGGCTTTTTGGAAAATGTGTAATTCCCACAAGCACAAAAGGATTTAATCATCGTGAAAACATGAGGATCTTCTGTTTAATAATGATTTGCTACATTCGAAAACAAACGGGAGAGACGGGTGGACGCCCTAATGCTTCATGGAAAATGAGAATAAAATTAATTTATTTTCCTGGTTTGGTTTCGTTTATACAAAGGCTTTTTGGGAAAGAAGTGCATTGCATTGTTCATTGTTATAATTTTGTTTCTTCTGGGGGTAATTATGTGGGCAATATTCAAGAGGAGGAGGAGAAAGAGCACAACGATACAAAATACAAACAGAAAGTGCATTTTCCATTTCCACTCAAGTGGAAATGCAAATAATCCAATCCGCATTTGTGTGATCATCATGAGATCCTGTCTTCTGTTCTGCTTTCTAGATTAAGATATTTACCGGATGCATTTCGGCATATTTATTTAGAGTAATTATTTGTTAAAACTTATGGAATGGAAAATACCTAAATAATCGGTATGCAATGGAACGCAGTTTTGTATTTTGAAATTGGGGTGAGCGAGTGAGAGTAGTTGTAGAATGGAAGTGGCTGCTGGTGCTTGAGGGTTATCAAGTAAGATGTAAACAAAAGTTTGAAAATCTTTCCCAAAATTGGGATTCGATGAGAAAGGAAATGGAAATGTAATTTGCCTCCCTCGACCAAACCAAACCGTAATCCAACTATGCAAATACTATAAATAC
Source organism: Seira musarum (assembly GCA_027743895.1). Lineage (NCBI taxonomy): Eukaryota > Metazoa > Arthropoda > Collembola > Entomobryomorpha > Entomobryidae > Seira > Seira musarum. Next base: position 3,112 of record JAHZMX010000895.1, on the reverse strand, counting down.
CAACAAAAACCAAAAAAAAAGAAAGTTTCAAATGACTTGGATGAATGTTTACTACTACACCAACTACCCACCAACCAACTAAACTTTGAAGAGAAACAGAAGGCAATTCAATTCGATTACGATTAAAGATGCTTGTCTTGTTGAATTGAATGATTATACGAGTTTAAGAAACGGAAGTAGGGAAGCGGCTGACCAGAAACTTTCTTTTCCACTCAATTTTCTAATTTTACCACCACTCCACTCCCACCCCACCTCCTCTTATAAAAGTTTAACTTTAAGGGAAAAACTTTTTTGTACATCCTTCATATTTACTTCCAGTTAGAGTCACAATCCACAATTTCCATCCAGCAACAACTTTCTTCAACTCAACTCACTTCACTTACTTAACCACAGTCAATAAAACAAGGAAGTTAGCAAAGAAAATTAGCATCGGTTCAGCTCATAGTCAACCCAAAACTTTTTTTATTCATTCTTAATTCATAAATAAATACACTTTCATGTAATATCTGCACTTGGTTGAGTTGAGAAATGCTCATATTCATGTAAATTTTGTGAAACCAGAAACTGAACCATAACCATAATTGCCACACTAAAGTCCGTTAATTTTCCTCACTCATCTCATCATCATTGGCTTAGGATTCTTCACATGTCCTCTTCTTCTTGGCTTGATGGCAAAACTTCAAAACTAAAAGAAGTTTTTTCTCCTTAAAAAATCTCAATCTTTGCTCTATTCCCATTCATTCCCTGAATTTGAAAAGATGTTTTAAATGCATTGCACACACAACCAAGCAAAGCCATGCCATCCCAGACCACAACTCGTTTTCCCATATTCCGCAAAAAATTAAAATCTCTTTCGACAAACCTTCTTAAAAATGCATGAAGATAAGGATGAGACCCGGACGAGACAGACAGACAGGCATTTTCTCCCCTTTTCTTTCATTCATTCACGCATCCATCCATCCAAGTAGGGATATGCCTTGTCAGTGTCAACTCAATTAGCGTTTTTGATCAAACAAAATATCTCATTTTTCCATCTCATTAACACAGCCATAATAACCCTTCTCCTTTGAATGCTAATGATTATGTAATGTAATGTCTTGAACTTTAATAGTGAATGAAGACAAAGAAGACCTTCTCCGAAAAAAATTGTATTTTTTGACAAGACAAGACAAGGATTTTTTTACAATCTTGCTAATTTGCAATAATGTACAACAGTCGCTGCAATCCAATCTTACTCACACAACCGCAAAAATCTTAAGACTATCCTTGCACGAATACTTAGGACTAAAGCTGCGGCACAAGCTGGAACATAAACAATCTCTCTCACTCCGCTTGAGTGAGTGAGTGAATGAATCTGACCAAGAAAATATGCCTCGTTTATCATCATCATAATAGGTCATGTTCCCAAAAATATATTTCCTTTTCAAGTTTTAAGCTCATTTTCTCCCCCAAGCAGAACAGAACCAGAATCAGACTGAGACACTTTAAAAGGAAGTTGGAGAAAATATTTGTAAGAGGATTTTCACACATTTCAGGCTTTTCCTCTTGATTCTCGGTGACAAGACTGCGACGTTCTTTACTCGTTACAGTTAGAGCAGTGCAATGCAGTAAAAAGATATATGACGGGATATATTTTTTTGTAAAAAACCGCAAAAAAAGCTTTTCTCAAGAAGAAAAAGAGATTTATCCCCATTAAGGAATATCAGTGAGGTGACACCGACAATGACAACTGAACTGAACTTCTCTTAAATTTTTTTAAAGGTCTGGGTTTTTAAAGGAGAATATCTCCAAAAATGCATAATATTTTTTTTCTACTCATCATAAATGATAATTCTCAAAGTTTTTATTATTCAAAGTGACATTGAAATCATAAATTGTGATTTCAAATATTTTCGGAGAGAATGGGCAAAAAAAGGAGAAAAACAAGTTCGGCTCTGGTCTGGTCCTTGACTCCAACTTCATAGAGCTGATCAGTGATGCGAATGGGGACAGATGCAAAGCGCCAAGCCAAACTAAACTCATCTTTTTTTGTCAACGTGTTTGTCCTTTCTTTTACGCACAAGTAAAAGGCCATCCCACAATTTGCATCCATCGCATTAAAGAAATTATTCAAAAGTTGAATTTTCAGTTTTACTTTGACATCTGCGAACTAACGAGTTAAAAGCTTTGGAGTCACAGGATTTTCAATTAATTTTCGTCATCGTCATCATCAACAACATCCACATCTTCTAACGCAACGAGAAAGAAAAATGGCAGTACTTAACTAAATTCTCCCCGGGAAAATTCCAATATCGTGCTTTGAATGCAAAAGCAGATTTCTCATGCATTTTTTTCACTTAATACCCAATCAAAGAAGAAGACTATGCAAGAGGGTCTCTCTTTTATGAGAATATTTCAACTCGTGCGTTTTTAAAGGGAATTATGATCTGAGGGAGTCAGAGTCGTTATATGTAGCAGTGGTAGTCGTCGTGTGGTGCGTAGGTTGCATAATAATTCCATTCAGCTACCACCACCACACCACCCTCATCAAAATGAAGGAATCGCATCGCAAAAAGAGACGAAACTCCTTTAGCCAATTACGTTCACCCTGTTGGATTCAAATTAGGACTGGGGAAAAAAGTTCAGTTCAGTTCTAGAGAAAGTTCTTCTCTTCATGCATGTCAACGACAACGACACTCAAAAAAAGTGAAACTTCTTCAGGAAGGAGACAAAAAAAATGTTGAAAAACCTCAAAGAGACCATTTACCCATATAGCTTCCTCTTTTACTTGAAAAGCTCCGAAAAAAAATAATGCGTACTCACTCACTACTCAACTCAATCCAGCAAAAAAATACTTGTGGATTGGATTGGATTGAAGTGAGTGAGTGGAGCACTGGAGTCTTTTTTTCTCTTTGCCCAGAATAGAACAAAAAGCAAATGAGTTTTTTCCGCATTGCGCCGAAAAGGCAAAAAACAGGTTGTTTTCTCCACCAGAATTATATCGTGATTCCATTCCATTCCAGAAGAAACAGAAGAGAAATCGTTTAACATTCCAACTGGGAAAGATAGATGGATTGGATGGACGGATGAATGGATGGATGGATGAGTACACACTTACGTACGTACGTACGTA
>JAHZMX010000894.1:0-18224 GCA_027743895.1 Seira musarum | reverse complement strand
GGGAAAAAAATTTCCTACGTCGCTTCAAAACTTCTTTAGAAACCTTCATTTTACTAACTACAAAAGCATATGATTAAGCAGTAAGAATTCTGTATTGACAATTTGATGCCGACAAATTGTAGCGAAATATAAAATAAATAAAAATGTGGTTAGCTTTTGTAACTTACGAAATTTTTTTCGCGTTTATCAATGGGTAGAAGCCGAAGTAAATGTACAAAAGGATTTTACTATGGAAAAAAGAACCGGTTTTGTGATTCAAAACTACATAATATAACATGAACAATCATGATCCTGGACAAGGACAAACGACGAATGCATACGTTTTTACAATTAATGCATCGCGATGAGTCTTTTCATTGGTTTTTGTGTAAAACCATTTGCACTTACCCCATTTGTATGGAATACTGCGCTACTATTCAGAATTCAAGAAGTCACATTTTGTAGATTTCCATATAAAATCAATATTCTATCAAGTCAACATACTTATATAATCCGAAGGACTGATTTAAGCTGATCTGCAAAACGTGAGCTGCACATGTTCAAGTACATATATGCTGTATCCTGGTAACAAAATTACCCGTTCATCCAGTTTCATCTTTACATCATGCAATGTAGCATTCTACTTTCTTATGAAAAAAACGGGTTCTTTGCATCTATGTATTTTTTAGTAAAGTGCGGCACATGTAAGCTGTAACTAAATAATAGTAAACAACAAATATCGAAAATGTCATGCCGTATGGAAAGATTTGCAGAAATGTTTTAAAGTCATTTTCCATTTTTCGTTAACGGCATAATCATTTGAGTTTTTCATTCTGCAAAAAACAAGAAGACTTTACACTATGATCAATACTCGCTCGGTTTCAATCGTGAGACGCATTTTGCTTGGAACTCAGGCATGTGCAAAACCAAAAAAGAGTTGTAAAAATGTTGGATCCCGTTGCAAAACTACGATGCCATCAAATCAAAGTGCAATTACCGGTAACAGTTATTGTCAAAATTGTGAAGAGAGTGGTGTTGATGTCGTAGTGGATCTAAGAAGTGACACTGTCACGAGACCATCAAAACGAATGCGAGAAGTTATTGCAAAGGCTGTGGTTGGAGATGACGTCTTTGATGAAGACCCAACAACGAAAGGTAATGCGAAAGGCATGCTCAATTCGCTCAATAAAAAAAGAAAATACATAAACGAAAAAGATTTGTAATTATTTCAGAGTTCGAAAATCGTATTTCAAAACTGCTAGAAAAAGAGGCAGCCCTTCTCGTACCTTCCGGAACAATGGGCAATCTAATCTGTGGATTAGTCCATTGCAACGAGCGCGGCTCAGAGTTAATCTGTGGAGATAAATCACACATATTTCTTTCAGAACAAGGGAATATATCCCAATTTGGAGGAATTCATTCCCGTCAGATGCAGGATTTACCTGATGGAACATTCTGCTTGGACACACTGAAGCAACGATTTCGCCCAAAAGATAAGAATTACCCCGTCACAAAGGTTGTTTTCGTTGAAAATACGCATAATCGGTGTGGGGGTCGAGTGCTTCCATTAGAATGGTTGGACAAGTTAGCTGAGATATGCAAGGCACACGAAATTCCAATTCATATGGACGGAGCAAGATTGTTCAACGCCTCAATTGCTTCGGGAGTCCCAGTAAATCGAATCGTGAGGGACATGGCGTCCGTCTCAATTTGTCTGAGTAAAGGATTAGGTGCTCCAATTGGTTCGGTGATAGTCGGTTCGATGGTTTTCATCGAACAAGCGCGTCGTCTTAGGAAAGCAATCGGAGGGGGAATGAGACAAGCTGGAATTATTTCAGCTGCCGGAATTTACTGCCTTGACAACATGATAGCGCGCCTCAAAGATGATCATGAAAATGCCAGAAGAATTGCAGAGATTATTAATGCATTAAGCAGAGGAAAGGTTTTTGTGAATATGGAAGAGCTTGAGACAAACATGGCAGTTCTTCATGTGAAGGGAATTCCAATTGCAGAATTTTGCAAATTGTTATCCTCTGTCGGAAACAGAGAAGAAGAGAAGAGGGTATTGGGAGGAAAAAATGTAATTGTGAAGTGCTTCCCTTGGTCCACAAACGCAGCCAGGTTAGCCCTACATTGTGATATTTCGACGGATATGGCGGAGCTTGCAGCTAGAAAAATTGCCTTCGTCGCTTCGAAACTTCCTTAAGAGTTTACTTAACCGATATTTTTATTGCTAGAAAGAATAATAAATAAAGAATATCCTGTATGACTTTCTAGAAATATTTGTTTGAATTATTATCATATCATTTAATTAGCATACGACACGGTCGTCAGAATGGGATCGGATAAGATAAGAAACCGAATGCATTCATATATATTCCCGTTTTTTTTTGCACAGCTTCCGCTTGCTCATGTTTTTAAGACAGCCAGATATGGATTTAATATTTATACATTTATTTCACACCATCCTGCTAAAAGTGAACTGTACTTTTTTTATCCACCTTAAGTTATTATGAAAATAAGGTAAGACTTTATTTTGATTGTGATCTCAAGTTCGTGAAACGAAGGCATTAATGAGAATTTAATCTGATAACACTATAAAGATTGCACCTGCACAATGATATGCATTTTTGTAGGTCAGTTATACATCTTGGTTTTACACTCGTTTCTGTCTGTCTGACTGTATCCGCCCCGCATTTCAATATAACTTTAAGAATCAACTTGTTGTTGATGCTAACGTTTCTTATCAATCAGAATGAGAAAAGCTGGATATGTACAGAAACGCAATTCACATCGAGCATTTCCATTTGATCGAAATAATCAAGCCTAATACATTTAACAACGTATGATAATTTTGCATGAGCTTTTGTGTAATTGTAAGTATACTACAAGGTTCGGTTGTGGAAATGTTAGAAATATTTCCAACTCACCTTCAAACGAAAATGACTGATTTTAAATCTCAACGCGATTTTAATATATTTTATTTTACTGATCAAATATTTCATGATATACTCTACTTCAAATTGAATTGTGTGACCCATGAACGTTGAGCCAAGGCAATAAAATATTTTGCAAATCCGCTACTTTTATTAACTCCTCACTTCTTGGCTCAAGGAAGAAGCCTTTGTGCTTCTTTTTTGCGTACCGACATGTGTTTCATTCAACTTTCATCGACTTCCCTTCATATCATCAAGAATGATCAATACCAGAAGAGTCCTAACTGTAGCTGTGTTCAAGGCAAAAACATTACACTTTACTTACGTCTTCGTTCTTCATCTTCTCTTCAACCCTTTTCCGCTACTTATTATTGCATTATAGGTTATTGCAAGTAAGTAGCTCTTCCCTGTACCGAACCGAGAGGAGCGAATAAAGAAGGTAAAGTACAAAAGCTCACATAGCACAAATGTGCATACGAACAATACTTTTTTAGAGAAACTATGTAGCTGTCATGAAAGAAACTCTAGAAAAACTCGTCTTTAGAAACGAAATGAAACTCTCTCTGTAACTTACCTTGTTTTGTTTCCTCAATAAAAAAAATATGTTTTTGTGTATGTGTGTGAGTTATTTTTTTGCATTGCATTACATTACACAGTAGCCAGAAGCACGAGCATCGAACTTCCGCTCTGCTTTTACTCAAATCACGCAATTATTTTCAATAGAAATTCTTTTCAAATAAAAAATATATTATTTTATGCAGCGCAGAGCGCAATAAAGGCTGAAATCAGTATGCGATGTGACCAGTAATCTACATTTTCAACCCATAATTATCTCTGAAATGGATGGTTATGGTTATGGTCACTACTACGTCTACGAATACAATTGTGATTGTGAAGGTTTCTGGGTTGTGGAAGTTCATTTTAAAAAATTGAATTAAAAAGTGACAAAAGCTATAAAATAAAATAATTTTTTCCTTTGGATGATGGGATTTCTTCACCCGAGAGGCTACTGGAGCGGCGAGGAAGTGCATCGGTAAATACAAATCATCAAAGTGCATTTCTCTATATTTAGGTGATGATTGGCTTGTCTTCTTTGCCTCTTCTCTTCTGTCACACATGAACAAAGTCGTATTGCGAAAAAGCTAATTTCCCATTCATATACTTACTCATCATAATTCTTTTGAGAGTTGTGAGTCAAGGCCGGGAGCAAAAACGCGTTTCTTTTGTCATCATGAAATTGAAATGTTCAAGGGCAGATAAAGTGATTTCTTACGAATGACACTTTTGATCACATATAAAATTAGGCAATTAATTATTATTGCTCAATATGACCAAATGGAAATATACCTACCTCCACCGAGTGAACTTGGAAATAAAATATGATGTACCTAAATACCTTTATCATTGAATCTGCCAATTAAAAATCATCGATCGAATAGGGAACTGCTTATTAAAATTAGTAATGGGTAGCAAATAAAAATTGATTGGGAATTAAATTTTTATTTCAATAATAAATTTTATCTTCATAATCTTTGGTTTGATGCAGTGGATGGTGGTGAAGAAATTTTTCCGTTTGAAGACAAGCGGAGGCAACCATTTAAAAAGGAAATTAAAATTCGAGAGGAAAACAGGAGCAGCGGAATGAAGCAACGCAACCTCCGAGTGATTGTTTTGGCGTTGATCGCTCTCACATTAATTGCGGCTATATATCACCTTTACTACTCGGGAGTCCCTGAACCAGAGCCAACCAATTTTGTTACATCGGTTGGAGAAAGCGGAGCACGTAGCGGTGCAGGTCACCGATTCGTTGATGACAGCGGTTATAGGGGAGGTGGTGCGTTTCCACCCCGACCAGAGAATGGTGATGGTGTTGATGATGAATTGGAGCGATTAGGTCGCAAAAAAGAAGAAAGTCATGTAGTCAGACGCCCAATCAAGTTGTCAAGGGGATTTAACTTCACAGACGAAAATTCTTCTCCTGGAAGATGTAAAAAGATTGAACCTTTTATCCCCGATATTGATGTTTTGAAGACTTATCCCAATTTGGAGTTTGAGGGAGATTGGATTAGAACGAGGGAGTATTGGAATCCGGTTTATGAAAAACGTTACCAGTCAATAAAAAATCAGGATTTAAAGAAGGAGCGAGCCAGACCTGATCACAATATTGAGAGTGTTCCTGATCCACATTTCCTTTTGTACTTGAGGCGGCGAGTTTAACGGGAATGGTGGTCCAGGTACGATAAATGACGTGCAATTTTGTTTTATTTATTTATTTTATTGACGATTAAAAAAAATATTTCTTTCACGGTTTCAGAGGATCCATTTTGGGTGGAAGAAGTGGTTCTCTGATCATCGAAGGGGAGATTTTGAGTGGGTGCAACGTTTCGACCAGGCTAAGAAGCATTCAATCAAGTGCCACAACGCCCCTTGGGAGTACGAATTTTTCTTTACTATTCAATTGATATTTAAGAATTACTCAATTTATAGTATTTACTCATTATTGTTTTTCTTCTCAAATAGTATTTACTCCATCAAACATTCTTGTGGACCTTTTCCCCAAATCTGTCTCAATTTTGACTTCAAAAATATTTCGGGAGAATACTCTGAAAATTATTTGATATCAACTCCAATCACGTCACAAAATGTTAAAGCGAAGGCAGAACTGATGCTAGAGCAGTATGGCAGGACAGCCTCGCTTTTCCCACATAACATAGCAATGATCTCAATGGGGGATGATTTCCGCTTTCACAAACCAATCGAGTGGGATCAACAATACACAAATTACATGAAGCTTTTCGACTACATCAACGCAAACAAGGATAAATACAACGCAGAAGTTCAGTTTGGAACCGTTTCGGATTACTTTGATGCGATTGCAGAAAGGGGTTACAAATTTCCAACTTTGTCAGGCGACTTTCATGTCTACTTCCGATATTTTCAGTGAGGGGCGACCTGCATATTGGAGTGGTTACTATAGCACAAGACCATTCTGGAAAAAATTTTACAGGGAAACTGAGAACGTTTTAAGGGGAGCAGAAATTTTATTCACATTTGCCAACTCATTGGTCCAGCAACAGTCCCCCATTGATCCGAGTTCTTTGAAGGTTTTTGAATACTTCAGTTTTAATTTAAAACTTCATGAGAATTTTTAAGTTTCATTAATAGTTTTCAAAATTTCAGGTTCTTTCTCACGAGTACGATGGCCTTGACCGTGGCAAGACGCTGGCTTGGTTTGTTTGCTCATCATGACGCGACCACAGGCACCTCCAAGCAGGAGACTATGAACGATTACGGCTTAAAGCTTCTAGAAGCGATGCAATTAGGAACGAACGCGCAAATCGCAGCTCTATCAACAATTCTCTTCGGACATGCCAATAATTCTGTCGGGATGAGGACTGATTATGAGCTCGAAAGATTTGGCGAATTGCCGAAACAGCTACCAATTCAAATTAGTCCAAATCCATCGTCCACAGTCAAAAAGCTTGTTTTATATAATAGTCTTGGAAGAAAAAGGCTTCACTTGGCCAAGGTTGTAGTTACAAGTCCGCATGTGGAAATTATAGGTCCTTCTGGGGACTTTGTAATTTCGCAACTGAATCCAGTCTTGGAACTCACAGAATCTGCAATGCTTATTTCTTCCGTTGTATACGAGGTCGCTTTCCTCGCGGAACTGGCACCACTCTCAGTGTCTGTATATGAAATTAGGTATAGCAAACCCAAGGATAAAGGTAATGCTGTCAGATCTCTGCTCTACTGCAAGCAGTGCTTCAGTAATGAAGGGATATTCGAAATTAATCCAATGCAAGTCGGGGACATTCAGTTGAACAATGATCGGCTTCATGTTACTTTTCGATAGAAACTCTGGTTTTCTCCGGAGGATCACAAAAGTCAATGAACGTGTATCCAACGACGTAACAATGAGTTTTGGAGGGTATGCCTCCATTGATTTTAGAAGTGGTGCTTACTTGCTCATGCCAGATACCGGAACTGAACAGGAAATTCCATTTAAGTACACGGATGCAAAACTTTTCATCTTGAGTGGTCCACTTTATTCGGAGCTGTCAGTGAGCCATGCCCCTTTGCTCTTATCAACGCGGATACTCCACACAGGAGGAAAGCTTTATGAGGAAGCCATCTTCATTCAGAATCAGGTTGACCTTGGAAGGCATAATGGCGAAATATTTATACGCTTTGACACAAATATTGCCAGCAAAGCAAAATTAAATCATCCTGATTACGAAGGGACTGAGCAACCCAGTTTCTTTACCGATCAGGCTGGATTTACTTTTGAGAAGCGAATCAAAATCCCTAAAATCCGTTACGAAGGGAACACGTATCCAGTGAACACGATGACCTACATTCAGGACGACTCCAATGAAGATAATCATCATCAGAACACGAGACTGACCTTCCTCGTTGATCGTTCCCATGGCTGCACTTCCATGGAGATTGGGAGACTTGAATGCATGATTGAGAGGAGGACAATTTTTGACGATTCCCGTGGCATGGGAGAGGGTGTCACAGATAACCGCCCAACTGTCTCCAATTACGTCCTTTACTTGGAGAAACTCAACCTAAAGGATGACAATATTCCAGAGTATCAGCGAACCTTGCCAACGTTATCAGCGCATCATCTTTCCCAGGAACTTAGCTACCCGGCCTTCCTTTACCTCTACGATGAAGAGAGGCAAGTCGCAAACGAAAGCCCCATTAGTGAACCGGAAGTTGTTTCACTAGTGAACAAGGATATTCCTTGCGATGTGCACCTGGTCAACTTGAGAACACTCACAGATACTTCCATTGACTTTGACCTAAATCTCCCAAGTAGGAAAGCCCTTTTGATCGCACAGAAATTAGGATATTACTGTCCCCCTCAAGCGGAGGAAAAGTGTGCAGGCGGAAAAAACCAGTTTCTTCCTCACACAGAATTCAATGGCGTTAAAATTAAATCAATCGTACCAACCAGTCTTACGGGAGTTTCATCGTCAGTTAAACGGGGCAACTTGACACATCTTCATGATATCATGGCCGAGCCATTTGAAATATCAAGTGTGATCCTCTCTCTGTAAATGATCATAATATCAATTTTTGACTTTGACTTCAATGAAGTAAGTGTACCTACATAAATGCTGCTACTTAAATGGAATGGTAATAAGAGTAACGCCAATCTTGTCTCTCTGTGATAGTGTACATAACAACTAATTCACAAAAAAATTAGTTTTTACCTACATACTACATAAATATTATTTTGATTGAAACCAAAATGTTGATTGATATTAGGAGAACGTCTTTTGCGAAGACGTGTCAGTCTCAAAATATATTGTCCTATTTTACCAGTTATATATATGCGTGTACAAAAAATTGCTACCGCAAACTAATTAGATGCTAGAATCATAGATATAATTTTAAATATCATGTAGAGTAGATGACTTTGTATTTGATCTTGTTTATATTGAAGACGCAGTATCTTGTAAAAAAATATATTTCGATTTCGACACGGTAAAATATAAATAACAAGTAGAGTTAGTTTTAATCGATATTTGCAGCATGAATGAATATATGAATACATATTGCACATATTTGAATCTATTTGTCTTTGACATGATAAATTATCAATCCGTATCCGGTGTACGAAAAGCTTTCACTTTTAATTGTACTTGTTACTTGTATGACTTAAAAAATTACAGGAAGGAAGAATGTTTTAAAATTAAGGATTTTGGAGATGGAAAAATGAATGTTGAACAATTGAATTGAACTGATGATATATTGAATAATAATATATTATTCGGGCATTAATACTCTACTCTATTGTATTGTATGTCAATATGAATCACGAGTGGCCTCGCATGACGTAAGGAAACGTAAATAAATCAAAGTTGACTTCTCGGTTAAAATTGCAGTGTTATATTTTTCATTGGCATTTTCCATACATAAATATTCCCATTTTTTATTGAACCACGTCTCTTTTGTCTCAAGATCCGCATCATGATTGCATTGCGATGCGATGCAAATGTGAAGTGTGTGCTTCACAAGTTCAAAGCCGAGCAAAGCCGAAAGAGACATGCATAGTTTTGAGGTACACGGATGACAAGAGAGAGTAAGAGCGAGTGAACAAAGTTGTATCATTCTGGACTTCAAAAGGGAGCGAATTTAGAAGATGCAAATTTAAGCTGGAAAGTTTAGGGAAAATAGAAATAACTGAGCTTTTTTTTGTATGTCAATATGAATCACGAGTGGCCTCGCATGACGTAAGGAAACGTAAATAAATCAAAGTTGACTTCTCGGTTAAAATTGCAGTGTTATATTTTTCATTGGCGTTTTCCATACATATTTCCATTTTATATTCAACCACGTCTCTTTTGTCTCAAGATCCGCATCATGATTGCATTGCGATGCGATGCAATGTGAAGTGTGCTTCACAAGTTCAAAGCCGAGCAAAGTCGAAAGAGACATGCATAGTTTTGAGGTACACGGATGACAAGAGAGAGTGAGAGCGAGTGAACAAAGTTGTATCATTCTGAACTTCAAAAGGGAGCGAATTTAGAAGATGCAAATTTAAGCTGGAAAGTTTAGGGAAAATAGAAATAACTGAGCTTTTTTTGCCTCTGATCTGCTTTGTTTTCATTAATTATTTGTCAAGCTAAATGTTCCGTCGTGCGGATTGTGTATCCACCAGTTTCTATTTCTGTTTTTCCATCAAGCCATACGCGAACGTCATTAGTCATTGTGATGTGATGATTAGGCCGTCTCGTCAACCTTTATCAGTGGAGACATAATAATTAGAGGAAAGATTCCCTTATTTCTGTTTTTCCATCAAGCCATACGCGAACGTCATTAGTCATTGTGATGTGATGATTAGGCCGTCTCGTCAACCTTTATCAGTGGAGACATAATAATTAGAGGAAAGATTCCGTGTGAACGAATGTTTTGTAACTGTGATTTTTGATTAGAGTGGCAACAATTAGGTAAAAAAAATATGTAAAGTTTTTTTTAGCATGTGGAGTGGACTGTAGTTAATGTTCTGGTATATTTGAAAACAGTAATTTTATGTGAAAATTAATTTTAAGGTAGGTTCGCTCCCCTCTAGTAAAACGTAGACAGGTGGACCTCAAGTTGTCAATATGTCGGGGAGCGTGGCGGAAGCGTTACTCGCCTCGGGATCGAAGAAGCTTCCGTTGCTATCAGCACCTCCAAAACGGAAGAAGGAACCAAAGACTTATTGTTTTGACCTGGAACTCACTGAATCTACAGATCAGTCTTATCCTGAATACTCGTGGACTGAGCTAATCCGTGGTGAAAAGGAGAAGGATTTATCAAATAAAGCTGCTAGTGGTGAGGTTTTCTCATTTAGTTCAATTTTTAATGTTAACTTTGATTGATTGAAAGCAATTAATCAAGTTTGGCTTTGGTTTTAGGAAACACTGTTTTGGATCCGTTCGCCTCCGACGATGAGGATGATCTCAAGGCCATGGCAGCCAAGTTCGAAGCGAAGTACAATAATAATACCTGTCCAACGAAAAAGAAAAAGAGACGAGTAGAAGATTACATAGATCGTGGAGCTGGTTACGACGAATCTGATCCATTCATTGATAATTCTGATATCTACGATGAGGTTGTGCCCCCTGACCTGGAGACTGTGAGAGGAGGATTTTTATATCAATTCTGGATCTTTAGACTTTAAGCAGGTAGAGTTATCGGAGGATGAAGAGGATAATAGTTTATCGCAAGCAAATAAGACACAAACTCAGCAGCCTATAAAAAAGGCGAAGGTGAAAATCACTCCAACGCTTCAGGAAAGGAACCAGCTGCAACAGAAAGACAAGAATCCGGTCGGACGTCCACCGGGAATTAAAAAGCTGTCGGTCATGTCGGTGAAGGATAAGGAAACGTTATTGAAAAAACGAAGAATGATCATTACGCCGGTGGATCCTCGCGGAAAAAAGCCTGGATCAAAATTACAACGGGTCAAGTCCAACTCAAATAAGGATAATAGGGAAACAAGTAAACTTCTCAGTAGTACCAATAGCCTTCTTGGGAAACCGGATTCTGGAAAATGTTAAATTGAATAACGAGAAAAAATCTTCATCGTCCGAATCCGGATCTTCCTCATCGGATAGCGGGTCAGGATCTTCTTCCAGCGACTCTGAATCCTCTTCTTCTGAGGAGACGGAAGACAAGGCAAAACCAAAACTCACAAAGAGTACGGTTTCTCCAGCACACCCCTTTAAATCAGGGGCGCCAACTTTGGAAGTTACCCCTATAGCAAAACCGAAACCGCTGTCCTCAATTGCTCGTCAGCTAGATCCTACCATGCCGCAATTAACTAAAAACATTACGCAACCACAAATGCAGCACAAACGAGTGAAAACGAAAAATGTTCCGTTAAATCCGAAACTGCACCCAAGTTTAAGCACGTCTTCATCCTCAGGGATATCAACAATGCCTTCCCCATCCCAGCCTCCAGCACTCACTGCCAGTAATCCTCCGCCACCTCCCCTACTATTGCCTCAGAAAGCCCTAAGTAAGGATCTCAATCTTATCAAAAGTAATGGAGCCAGCAGTAGTCTTCTTATGAATCTAAATGCGCGGGCACAGTCCCAATCCCAAGCAGGCAGCTCAGCACCATCTCCGACAACTAACTCTCCATCAGTTTCTCGGGCGCCAACACCGAAACCTATTGTGTCTATGCCTTCAGCATCTCCTAGTAGCCTAACGATTTCAGCTGTAACTCCAAGCCCTCCAAATTCCAAATTACCCAGTAATAACAACGCTCCTTTAAAGACGAAGGCCAAGATGAAGCAATCCCCGGGAAGTAGTATGCCTACATTTCCAAATACAGACATAATTAATTCCATTACAAATTACGCAGCATTAACAAACTTTGCTAACCTAAATTTTGGTTCTCAAATGCCAAACAATCAACTTCTCAGTCTCAAGGGAATAAATATGTTGCATTCTCAGAAATCCATGCCAAACTTAAAGAAGATTCCTTCACAACAACAAGGTCAAGGAACATCGGAGAAACTAGTCCAACAGCAAAAGCCTAAAGTACCAAAAGTAGTGAAGAATAAACAGGCGAGCAAGCCTCCCGGTTCAATAAATGTTGGTAACACGTCTTCGTCACCTTCAGGTCTTTCAAATTCGTTTATGGGCAGTGGTAATGTGGCCACAACTAGTTCCTATTTGTCATCGTCTACCTACAAAACTCCTCCTCCTCCTTTAGCAGGTCCTGGAGTCGAAATATCAAAGGTTCGTAGTGGAACAGGCAACATGAATAATAGCTTAAATAGTACACCTAAATCTTCTCCGAATGCACTCTCATCTTCAAGTCCTTTGGTCCATCATGGAAACGTTTCCTCAGTATATAGTTCTGGAAGGCCTGCTACAAGCAACACAGGAATAACCTCAATATTCAGCTCTCCGAGTAGCATCGTCAATAGCGTTTCTAGTTCCCTAACAGTCCAGCGCCTTCCTCACTCAATTACCATCACACCAAGCGGCCATTATTCTGGGGGCACTACGACCACCACAAAAGCGACATCAAGCAATGCCACGGACAGTGCAAGAACACCAATCAAAACCTTCACTTCTTTTGATGTTCAAGCGCTACTTCAAGGCTCCAACTTTCTCTCTGGAAACTCAAAGTCGGGTGCTGGAAAGCCTGCTAATCAGTATTGTGAACAATAATAGGGATATGCAGAGAAAGTAATTAATTACTCGCCTCGCCGTATACAAACCATTAAAGACTCGAACGTTTTTTAACTTTTTCGTTTCCTTTTTTAGTTTTTTTTAAAGAGGTAAATAATTTATACCGCCACGAACGCATTGAAATTACTGGACTAACTATACAGCAAAGCAATAAGTCCCGGTATCGATTTTAAAAGTGAAATTGAAAGCTCTGAAATAAGAAAATAAATGCACGATTTCGTACCCTAATAAGCTACAGTATTTTCATGATAACTGCGAATGTAAATTCGATTTTAAAATAAGTTTTTTCTGTATTAACTATAATGTAACAATTTTTATTCTTAGTTTAAACTCAATGGATGTAAAAAAGAACGAATTTTAACAAATAAAATAAGGACGAATTATATTTTATATTTTAGAATGTATCAGGAATATTTTTATTGGAAAACCCTTGAATAAAAAGGAAGATCCTTCCTAACATCAATTTTAAATGACTTTTTATATAAAAGCATTCATTTCTTTTATGGCTATGCCTTATGACTAAACATTTTAAGAAATGATACATACTTCAATGAAACATAAATGCAAATTACCAAGTACAGGACCTTGACACATGCTCTTCAAGAAAAAGTCATCCGGAAAAGAAAGCCAAGCGGTTATAAAAACTAAAAACTCTTTTAATCTATAACGTAAACTATTCACTATATCGATTTATAGCAAAAGATGAAGATTGAAAACCTTAGGTAATATTATAATCTAAATTGAGGAAAGATTTGTATTACACTCATTGACAAGAAAATGTATATGTATTCCAATTTTACGTACATATGTAGTTGCGTAATATACATTTTAAATATTACACTGGTTGATAGTAAGAATAAGAATTATTGTAAAAATCCTTCAGCACCTTGTTCCAGTTGTGNCTATTCACTATATCGATTTATAGCAAAAGATGAAGATTGAAAACCTTAGGTAATATTATAATCTAAATTGAGGAAAGATTTGTATTACACTCATTGACAAGAAAATGTATATGTATTCCAATTTTACGTACATATGTAGTTGCATAATATACATTTTAAATATTACACTCGTTGATAGTAAGAATTATTGTAAAAATCCTTCAGCACCTTGTTCCAGTTGTGTAGCATCCACGGGATTTGGATTTAATTCTAAATTATCCAGGAAATCGCTATCTGGAGCGCTATCGATAGGAACTGATGGTAAAGGGACTTCCCGGAAGTATACACAGACGAAAACGGTACCAATCGCCAGCAGTGCCACCAACCACACAACTGGACTTCCAGTCAAATTCTTCAGTGCAACTATACCTGTATGTTCGATAGTTCCGACAATTTCGTTGTTCCTTTGGAACACCACCATACTTTCAGATATAAGTGACTCCTTCTCGTCTTTAGATAGATCACTGGCGATGTCGTTCATTGTAAATGCAATTTCCTTCTTGATATCATTTATTGTCCGTCCGTCAATTGCAAACGTAGTAACAGCATTTCCAGGAGTTGCTGGATAGGAGCCTCTTGAATTCGAAGACGAGCTGTAAGATCGGAGTCCAAGCCATCCAAGTAGTTCTCCAAAGCCCGTTTTTAGTTTGCGACGAAGTTCACGTTTCCTTTTTAGAATCTGTCCTCCTGAAAAAACATAAACACATTAAAATATTATGCTTTATTTTCACACTTTCTCTTAATTATTCTCAAAAGAGCACTGGGCAATACCCTTACCAGATAACAGTCCCATGTAAAGATGGTACACGTAAGCCAGGAGACGAAGGGGTTCCCTTTCCTCCAAAGTCTGTAAGTGTTTAAGATAGTCTGCAACCGATGGCCGGATTTGGTACGTTTTTAAATAGTTTTTGCCAAAGTAATACTCCAAGTCTTGTTCAAAGGCCCGTGTTCTTTGAATATCGTGAATTACTACGCCCATCGTTTTGAAGTGTGCGTTTCGCGGACCAAGTCTCTCCAAGGCTTCTTCCAAGAATCGAAAGATTTCATAAAACACCAAAAGTCCTTCCGCCCATACTTTCTCGTCTGACATGGCTACAAATAAAATAATAAACAGTTCATCATATCAGTCAAAGCCACTAACTAATATAAGCGTTGGTCAGAACGGAACCGGAACAGAACACTGCATTACCTATTCCCAATTTGGCGTTAACTAGCGCATCACTGACATTGTGGACCTTCCTCGTTGCAGCTCTGAGTTTGGTGGTGAAAGGAATTCCATCATCCACCTCCGATTCATTATCATCATCCCCAGAGTCTGTGATGTTCATGGAATTTCGGAGTTGCTCCTCAGGGCTCAACTCCCTAATGATTAAATCATCATCTGCAGGACGCCTTCTCATTTTCCTCCACCTCGATTAGTGAGCAATTTAAATCTAAATGTTATCAATTGTATAAGAGTATTTGTTATTTTCCAGAAGTTTCCACAATACTCCACATCACTCTTCACATTATCACATTACAGTTTAATATTATCCCATTTGCAGGGAACTCGAAGGATGTATCAAAAAATGGATCAAGTGACACATTAAAGTTCAACGCTTGCTTAAAAGTCATTCAATTTTTAAAGGTCATCTGTAAAGTTAGACGGGCGCCCGTGATTACTGATTACGTTTATGTACATCATCCAGCCAGAATCAGCTGCTGATAAATGTGTTCTTATGATTGTATTTGTACATGCGATGCATGTGTTTGCCGACTATGACATGAATGCAGATTGCAGATGCTTTTATAGTGCTATTGCTCTTTGTAGTTACGTTCATGGCTCAAAAATGTGTATGCTTTAGCTCTGCTCTAGTGCATAACATAATGTGAGTGAGTGGTGGTGTTTATAATGCATGAAAATGTTTCTTTCTTTCGTCCCCTCAACTTTCCCACACTCAACCACCCCCAAAAGCCAACAAAACTCTCTCTTTTTGTCATACTTTTCTTATTTGAAATCTAAAGTGTTGCCCCTCAGCACGATTAACCCAGTGTGAAATAGTTGAATTGAGATTTTGCAAAGGGGTACTAAACTAGCTTAAAAGCACTCGCTCTTGCATGGATGGATGCATTAAAACTTTTCCTCTGAAAGTCAAGTACATCAAAAGCATGTTATAGTTATGATGATACTTTTCTGTTTACGTAATAAAGCCCACCACATACTTGAACTGAACATGTAGAGGATTCCTCTTGATCATTTTTTATCAATCCTCCTCCTTCTACATGAGAACATGAACCCTTTATGAATGCCTTTAAAATGTGTGTGACTATGTATGATCGTGTGATCGTGAAGTAGTGTGGTTTTCTCCTTTTGATTAGCTCGGGCTCTCAGTCAGTGTTTTACATGCTTTTTTGCGAAAAGGAAAGGCATTAGGAAAAATTGTGATTCACTATTTTTTATTCACGGTCTTATATCAGTCAGAAGCAGTCACAGTCACACTCCAGGAAACTACCCAAAAAAATAGAAAGTTTTTTTTCTGGAAATGTTGAAAGTGAATTTGCTAATGTAAAAAGGCTGCCGACAAGATCATGTTGATCGTGTAAGCAAATATCATTAGAGAGGAGTGGATTTTTAGCCTCTGACCAGGCCACTATTGTGACAGAAGTGTTCTCGGAATTCGGGAAATCGATAACGTGTTAACGTAAAAACGCTTAAGCGGTTATGTTTGCAGCGCTGTCGCAAGCCCCAGTCGGAATCTCAATATACCCACTTCTGTTTGCATAATTTATTGCTTTTGCCTGCAAAGAATTCAGTTTCACGTGATGAATCATCAAGTGTCAAGATTTAATTTGGTCTAAACTTGTCGTGTGTCTAAACTTTATTGATTCATTCATGTGAAAGACAGTTTTATGATGGATTTTAACTTGGTAAGTTCTGTTTTGTAGAAGACCAATTAAGTGTCAAGTTAGTCAAAAGGCGGGACATTTTTTGCTAATTACTATATGAACCACGGGTGACATCCATGCATAATTTTTTGTGGAAAGACCCACTTTTATTTTGAAAGAGGGGAACTTGTAATTATCTGAAATGAACATTATGCTAAAATACATACAACCCCTAATTTTGTCAGACTTAAACTTTAAAAAACTATTTAATTTAAATTTGAATGAAGTGTTTGTGCAAAAGATGAACGGGATCATCGTCAAAAGTTTTATTTTGATGTAGTCTCTTCTGAGTTTAATTTTTGTTTTCATTAAACTTTTTCGTTCATCATGTAATATTAGAATAGTAAGGAAAGAAGGATTGAAAAGGGAAAGCGTGTAACAATTAGCATCACTGCTGATGACTGACTCAGACTCTGAATCAGCCGATCCAGTAGTTGCGAAGAAGAAGGAGTCATTTTGGAAGCGGAACCTTTTTCGTTTGTCCTCAAACCGTTCCAGCCTACATCAATTAATCCGTAAGTGGAATTGACTTTTCTACTATTTGGTGGCCCTATCGATTGTCTTTGTCCTTCCAAGAAAACAAATGACGTTCCAATTCCAACCAATTGCGAAATAATTAATTACTTTCATTTCCAACTACTTGCTTTACGTGCTGCGAGAAACGCAGTAAAGTTAAAAGTTAGTGTATTGAGATGAATTTGCGATTTTGAGGGTGGGGCAATGAGAGAGCTCCAACATTTGGTCGTCACATTTCGTATGAACAAATATAGGTATATGGACAGGAAATATTTGTCATTCAGGCATTCCAATATCCGCTAAATTGTCGTTCTAGTTTTAAGCTAATGAGTCATAAATTTATTTTCGTCTACCATGTGTCAACTTTGTAAAGTAATGATATTATATTATTTGTGGATGTTTAGTATCTAGACCAGTTCAGAGATAATTATTTTTTGGGGTCAAAGTATTACAAATTAACAAATTGATTAATTGTATAATAGCATTTGTATTTATGATCATAATCATAATAACCGCTTTGACTTTATTGGTTGGAAACCTTTGCGGTTTCGACGAATGTATCTGGTATATATTTAGATTGAGAGGCTGTTGGTCCTAAATTGCCATGTTTCCATGAATCGGAATTATCAGTATTTACAGGGGCTTGACTCATTCCTCTAACACCTGCCAATTTCGTCACCGACAACGACAGCAATTCAAAGTATTTGTCTTTTCATTTCGCAGTCGCCACTCTTTAGTGAGGGTGTAGAGAAGTCTACAGTATTTGCATACAAACAAGTAAAAATTACGTTTTCGATTTCTTAGAAAATGAAGCCACCCTCAATCTCATGAATATCCAAACAAATAAGAGTTAATAAGAGTAATCTTATACACATGACAAGAAGTACCTGATACCTAATTCTGAGCAAAAAATGCAATCATGCTAAATATCTCATATGAAATCAAAACAAAAGTGACTAATACCATTTGGGAATGAATCATGCGTAGTCATTTTTGCTGGTTTAGTATAAAATAAAATATCTGAAATTTCCTACATATAATGCATATGCACCAAATTTAAAAAAATCGGATGTTTTGACGAAAAAGTCACAAGATGAATCTAAATCTAGAAAGTGTTAAAAATTTAAGTCTTTCTTTTTATACCCATTACGAAATGTATGTCTTCCAAATATAATCTTCTCATGGTCAAAGTAATGCATGTATTCCAAATCCAAACAAT
>JAHZMX010000893.1:0-18848 GCA_027743895.1 Seira musarum | reverse complement strand
GGCTATTATGGTCAAGTCTTCTTTCTTCAGTCTTTGTAGATCCTTCTCCTTCGTCCTTCACCAGTGATACAATCCCGTAGGCATCCACCAACTCGTCAAGTGATTGCCCTAAAATAGAGGAAAAAATAAATAAGCTGTCTCAGTCGATCGATAGGGAGATCCGAAATTCATCATATGTACAACTTACAATCATGAACAGCCAGGGCATTACTCAAGGTCTTTCGCGACGGTGCAATTTTCAAATGTGATTTAATAATTGGTTCCAACGCTTCAGTTGGATGCCAAGGGTCAGGCACAATTTCTAACTCACGTAAATTACTTTTGTACAAAATTCGACAATTGTCGCTGTTTGGGACCCACTCAAAGACAAAGAGAACTTCGTATTTTTTGCGAGCGTCAAGGACAGGGATAGATCTGCAATTCCATAAATAGAAAAATAAAACTGTTTGCTCAGCAAACATTCTTGCATTGAACAAAGAAAGAATGTAACAATGTCATATATCCCCCAAATGAATGTAAATATAGCAGAGAAAAGGAATTATCAATAGGCCATAAAATGTGAAATATGCATTAGCTTACTTTTCTCTTTCTCCGCTTCGATTTTTTGTTTTCACGTTCGTCGCTTGAAGAAGCGTCACAACAACTGCTGTAATGGTTTCCCTATCTGGATTTGCCTAAAAATACATTAGATATTGATAAGTTGATACCAGAATATTTATTTATACCTTCTAACAAAATAAGCTACTTACATCCACAAAAGCCAAGTCAAAATCCAAACAGGAGCAAAACTGCTTATCACTAGCAATGCAAATCAAGTTTGCAACCTCATTACATAACATTTCAATGTCTAAAGTTTTTTGGAGAACTTGAACAACCGGTGCATGAAATTTATCAGCTTTCGAGTTACGAATCATCTGAAGTTGCTGATATCCTGCTCCGTGGATCTCCAACGGTAGCGCCACGGGAAAAGGATACCCCTGGCAATATTCGTCTTCTATGTCGGTAATTACCGACATGTTGTCATCATCTTTCTGTATGAAGCTTCGCATTACTTTGGCTATGCAGTTTACAGGAATTGATACTGTTGGCTTTTCATGCGGATGACTTGGAATTGATGTTATTTGACTAGAATTATCCTTGATTTCCTTCACGTCCTCGTCCTTAAACTTTAGCATTTCTATTCCATCGTTACTTGTATTATTATTAGGAGACAACGTTGATATTTTTACTTTCAAATTGCTGTTCAGAGGTCGTAGCACATCTGAGTCATTGTAGTTCGGCGACATTCCTGGAGACTGCCACGGGAAAAGGATACCCCTGGCAATATTCGTCTTCTATGTCGGTAATTACCGACATGTTGTCATCATCTTTCTGTATGAAGCTTCGCATAACTTTAGCTATACAGTTTACAGGAATCGATACTGTTGGCTTTTCATGCGGATGACTTGGGAATAATGTTATTTGACTAGAATTATCCTTGATTTCCTTCACGTCCTCGTCCTTAAACTTTAGCATTTCCATTCCATCGTTACTTGCATTATTATTAGGAGACAACGTTGATATTTTTACTTTCAAATTGCTGTTCAGAGGTCGTAGCACATCTGAGTCATTGTAGTTCGGCGACATTCCTGGAGACATAACATGATAAGCTCGAGGTGATCTGGGATGCGAAATATCGGAATAAGCTCCACGTGGACTTTCATTGCCGTTTCCACTTGTCATGTTTTCATTTCCGGGACTTCTCGGATTTGAAATTGCGTTTCCTTGTAATTGCGAGAGTTTTGATCTTCGTCGAGTCATTTTTAACGGAACAATATTTTCAGCCGACAACTCAGCGTCATTGAATTCATACTTTTTATCAGCAAGCCTGCGCTTTCTGAAAGTCTTGAACGATGTCAAATGCTTGTTTGGCGCTGTGTCTTCAAATCGCATTTCGAACACATCAAATGCAGACTGATTTTCTTCCTCTCTTTTTTCACTACAACTCGAAGACGACATATCTTCTTTACATTTTGGCTCATTGTGACCAGAGATATTGTTAACACTGAAATTGCTGGATGTCGAGGTTGTGCTATTGTTAAGAACCATATGCGATGATGTCGTAAGAGATTGAGAAGATAGTCTCCGCTTAAAAAATTTCCTTTCTTGAGGTGGGAGCATTAATTTTGATGATGTATTTCCCTCAGCTTCGTCTTGATTATTAGCTTCAGAGTTGTTTCTCCGCGGACTTCTTGGTTTATTTAAAAAGGGCGGTGACATGGGTGGACCACAATCACAACTGAGATACGACTTTGGAGAAAATAATTCTGAATCCGTTGATCCTTGAGAAAATCTTCGAGTAATTAGAGCTTGCGATTCATACTTTGATTCGTTGCAAGCATTCGAATTCACGGAATTTGAAAGAGGAAAAATTGACAATAGAAAGTCAAGGGAGTTCAACGATATAATGTTTTCTTCTCTGGCATCACTGGAATCTTTGCAAATACTTTTCACTGATGTGAGAGCTCTCAAGTTTGCATTGGGAATTTTAAGCCAGATATCACAATGGAGTGGAACCTTCGATGTACTCACTACAGAAGCGGCGTCTGCTGGAGCAACAACAGTATCTGTTTTTACTGGCGACGGACGAATAAGTTTAAATGACACCATGTGGATTACATTTCCAGTGTTCAGCAAAACTGTATCTTTAAATCGGAGCTGGATATCTGTATTAAATTTTGGATACGGTGGCACGTGGTCGTATTTAATATGCAAGGTAAGGCCATGTAGAATACAATTAGTTCGTAGCCGTGAGCTGGACAGCGCATCTAAAACAAAAGAAATGAATTTATTGAAGAAGTCAATGAAATGTTGTGTCAATTGTTACACCGAAAAGCACAAGAAACATCGGATTCTTACCTTCCTCTAACTCTTCATCATGCATATAGACGCAGTTTCCACAGTTCTTGGCGTCGGGGATAGTTGTTATTGTAGTATAAAATGTATGGTTACAGTCCAAATCTGGATTAAGGCTAAAACAAGAAAACAGTTTTATCAGTTTAGTTTGTCACTGGAGTCAAAATTACGTTAAAGTTATTAAGTTACTCTTTCCTTACCTATGCCCAGTGATTAGGATGTGATTATCATCTCTATCCCATTGAGAAATGTCAATGAGCAAATTGTTATCATAAACTCCATTGTTATCAAACAGACAGACTTGTGAAACTTTCCGTAATTTCGAATACGGAGTAAACAACCAAATATGTAGAGTATACATGTAGCTCGCATCCGTATCAAATACTGATGCTCCGAAATGTTCGGATGGTCTACAAGTGTACGACAATAAATATCGACCACAATTGGTAAATCCCATGAAGATGTTCCTAATAAAAAAAACAAAAGTTTTTTAATAAATCCTCTGAACCATAAGATCAAATTATCAAATAAGTTAAAAGAATTAATTTCAAAATCTGTTCTCACCCTGCTTTCTAAGGCCGAGGCTGGAATGATATCTTCCACGGGCATTTTCAGTCTTGCCGGACAACCATTATCACTAAACGGGTTTTTGAGTCGGTTGAGAAATGTCCCCTGAATCTATTAAGAAAACAACAATTTTTAAAGTTTATAATTTCAGTAACAGGTACTGCAGGAAGTGAGCAAGAATTCAAGTGTAAAATGCGTACCTCTCTCTGGAAAATGTTATTGATGATATTGTTTCCACCATTAAATGAGCAACTCCGACCACCTCCAATTCCCCAACGCCTACTCTTTTTAAGCGTTCCATAATGCTGATGAAACGGATTTGGCGAACCGAGTGACTGAAACATTGTTTTTCTTACAGGAAACAAAGTGGTCGTGCGTCAATTTGAATATGTACTTGTGTGATCGTAGATCAGGCACTTAAATTATTGCAATCACTAACATTATTCAACGCGTTGGACCTCACTATCCCTTCAAAAATGGATTTCTCCATTATTTCATGATGGGATCATTATATCTGACAGCCATCCGCAACCAAAACCACCCCCATTTATGGACAGTTTAATTAAGTGGATATTATCTGTGGACGCATTTATGTTTCAGCAAAAAGTCTTCATCAGATAAACATACGGTCCACGAAGCACAAAGCCTACGAGTTTCCTCACAGTCACAACCACACAACCATTTCCGTTTATAACTTTTCGTAATGCAACAATTACATTTACAACTCGTATAACAATATAAGCTTTAAATATTTTGCGAACAAAAATCAATAACTGCAACAAATGAAACTTGTGAAAATTAAAATGAGCTTTTGAGTATTGAATGAAACAACTTTCTTTTGATCCTCCTCTCCTCCTCACAAAGCAAAAGAAGTCAAGTGTAGGGTTCGCTTTACATTTACAGCTCACCTGACTGACAGACGCGATAAACAAGCAAAATGTTTATATGCTGCAGGATGAGCGATAAGCACGGTGCACACACACAACACAACTGCAACAAACAGCACTGCTGAGCTGAGCTGTAAGATGAAAACGTGAACCTTCTTGAAGTGAAAGCAAGGCTGGGAAAAAGTGAGAACACTTGCATTGCAAGCAAAGCGACAAGCGATGAAATGATCCATAGTTTTGCTTTTTTGCATGCATTCACCAACCAGAAGGCATTGAGTATTTTGTTGATGATGAATTTGCCTGAATACGGCACGAAACTGGCGAACAGTCTTTGTCTCTGTGGTCTATCTAAAGAATATATCGTCACTTTTTCTTTTAATTTAATTTACCACACCGAAGTTATTATTTCATCAAGGATTTTTCAGAAATCATTTTTTAATACTGCAATTCAAAGTCATTTTTAATCCGGTCATCTACCATTCATCACGTAAGTACACGACGACTTGATCAGTCATCCAATCAATCATGCACTTTGTCTTTGATAAATATAAGATTTAACGCACTTGCATTAATAAACTTAAAAAGCTAATGTTTTTGTCATTATCTTATCAGATCAGGCTACATATTCAGTTAAAACTCTTATTCAGCTTTGGACTTTGAAGTCAAATTTCGTCAGAGTTGTCGGAGTAAGATTTAAAAAATGAACGAGGACTTGCAAAAGGCGATGGAGAAGGCGGATTTGCAAGTGATCAAGAGGCTTAAATTCATCCTGAAGATTATTAAAGCGGTATCTGGTCAATCCAATGTGAGAAACAGACAAGCTCATGGTTACTTTTTACAAGTTCTGGATTGTCTCAATGATTGGAGTGGCAATTGTAAGTTTAAATGAGTATAATATGTTACGTCAAGTGAAAATGATATCTTTGGTTTGGATGAAATAATTTTCTTTTTTCAACTTTTTTGTTTTCATTATTTTTACCAGGGAATGCCGAGCTATCTGATCTGATGGAGGATGAAATTTTCCCACAAATGTGTTCGTTGATTTCCTGCTGAAATTCATCCTCAAGATTATTAAAGCGGTATCTGGTCAATCCAATGTGAGAAACAGACAAGCTCATGGTTACTTTTTTCAAGTTCTGGATTGTCTCAATGATTGGAGTGGCAATTGTAAGTTTAGACGTGTATAGTTACGTCAAATGAAAATGATAGCGTCGGTTTGGATTGAATAATTTTCTTTTTTTGTTTTCATTATTTTTTCCAGGGAATGCCGAGCTATCTGATGTGATGGAGGATGAAATTTTCCCACAAATGTGTTCGTTGATTTCCACATTCAACCGCGACGAGTTTAACATTTTCCAAGCTTTTATGTTTAGATATTTGATGAAATGTAATGACCTTGAAGCAGTTAACTATGCTGTTATCGACTTCATCGGGGATTTGTACGGTTTTATGACAAGGTAGTGTTCAGAACCTTTGTCCTTTAAGGATTCGTATGTCTTTGGTCTTTATTTCTTTTTGGCGTCCTTGATTATTTGTTTGTGCCCGTACCTAAAGGGTTTGACTATCCGTTGAAGTCATCTATTGTACTTGTACATTTTAGGATTGCACCTCCAAATGTCGTGGAAGAGTACTTGGAAATTTTTTCATTGGAGACGATGCCATTTTTCGTGTTTATCCGTTAAAGTCATCTATTGTACTTGTACATTTTAGGATTGCACCTCCAAATGTCGTGGAAGAGTACTTGGAAATTTTTTCATTGGAGACGATGCCATTTTTCGTGTCTTTGGTAATAATGCCAGCCATATTAAGGAACCTTACAGGGGATGCGTCTTCTAAGCTGAGCGTAAGCCATTGAAACCGTAGTTGGCTATCGATGAAATCCATGCATCACAATGATCACAATTCGAATTCACTATATATTTGTATTTTCTGTAGGACCGTTTGCGTTTACTTCAAACAATGTGTTTGCTGCAGAATTCCAAAGGGGAAATAACTGAAAATCAACGGCTGTTGGTAAAACGACTTTGGACATCATTTGCAGATTCAACGAAGCATTTAAGGGATTTCAGACGTGCAGCTCCAATCATAAATCAATGCATTGTGACATCCTGTTATCTCCAATCATTTTCTAATGCGGACCTTGTCAGTGTAAGAGAAATCAGAAACATAAAACGTTACAGCAAACAGTTGTTTTACTTACAGGAAAGACTAAATTGTTTTTATCGTGTTATTTTGGTTGCAATCACAGATAGTGCAAGATTTATTGGACTGGGGAAGCATCGTAAAAGGTTTTCACTTGGACCTGTTTTTGATTATTTCTGGAATTTTTCTGACTGGTGCCAGGAAAGCTTTGGATGTCAATTCGTCTTCCACATTTGATACTGCAACAAAGAACTTAATCCTTCTCGTAGCTAAAAACATCAACGAATCTTCAAGCAAGAGTATTCGCATTTTAACAATGAGTATTTTACAACACATTTTGGAACATAGCAAGAAAGAGTTTAAAGAAGTTTTAGAGGAGTTTTATTTGTTATTTGACCTTGATAAAAGAGAATCGCGAAAATGTTCATCGGATAACATCGAGGAGATTTTAACTTCTTTAGAAAAATATGCAAATCAAGCGTCTTGTGAACCCGCTATTGTGGACAGTGCAGAAAATAGAAATCGTCTGAAACTTATTATTAGTGATCTTAACAAGGTACTTATATAAGAAAAGTGAATCGTTAAAAGAAGAAAAGTTTGACGTCAAGATAAAAGATAAAAGTTTTGTGTGCGTAAGAGTTTTAAAGAAGAACAAATACNGTTATTTGACCTTGATAAAAGAGAATCGCGAAAATGTTCATCGGATAACATCGAGGAGATTTTAACTTCTTTAGAAAAATATGCAAATCAAGCGTCTTGTGAACCCGCTATTGTGGACAGTGCAGAAAATAGAAATCGTCTGAAACTTATTATTAGTGATCTTAACAAGGTACTTATATAAGAAAAGTGAATCGTTAAAATAAGAAAAGTTTGACGTCAAGATAAAAGATAAAAGTTTTGTGTGCGTAAGAGTTTTAAAGAAGAACAAATACATGTACCTTCCCTTGTTTTCATAAGAATGTATTTAAATGTATATACTAATTTGTTTACAATGACTGGGACTAGTTCCGATTCCGAAGTAAATTCAGTTGTCTCAACAAACCTCATAGCATTTTTTCGTGTTTTTATGTGTGTACTCAAATTGTTAAGGATTTTACATTAGCATTATCGTGTGCAGGATTTTCCAATTCATTGATGAACTCTGAACTGTACTCATGTAC
The DNA here is from genome assembly GCA_027743895.1 of Seira musarum. Taxonomy (NCBI): domain Eukaryota; kingdom Metazoa; phylum Arthropoda; class Collembola; order Entomobryomorpha; family Entomobryidae; genus Seira; species Seira musarum. Next base: position 11,197 of record JAHZMX010000893.1, on the reverse strand, counting down.
TGAGAAACAAAGTGTGTCAATATGTGCTCCTTTCACATTGTCACACATCAATATCCCATCGTCTATCTTGCAAAACGACGTTAGTGACTGACGATAAATGTCTCTGCATAATGTCTTTTTATGTCTGCAAATGGGATATCACGTTGCATAATACGCAATAAAACCCATCTTGGGAGAAGGGAAGACAAGGGAAAATTGATAGTGATGTGATGTGAAGTTAACCAAGTGTTTGCATTAGCCAACAATTTTCAATCCAGCAGCAGTGTGCCAATAAAAAGGTGTATTGTGCCTTACAGCAAAAGTATAAAACAAAGAGTGAGCCATGGGCTCAGAAATCTCGGCTTCTTTAATTCTCTGTACGTCTTTCTGTTCGTCTGTGCCATACCAGGCCAACTATTTTACTATTACCGTGTAATGGAATAATGAGGACATAAGGGAATAGAGAATTGTGAGTTTTTGAATTGCATAGGTGATGTAGAATATAGGAATAGACATTGGACAATAATGTTTTTTACCTATTTTTTTACATAAAGCTATGAGAGGAAGCAGCCAAAGCTAATAAATGCTGCTGCAGCAGCCTAAAAGATCGTAACACAAAAGACGCATAAATGATGAAAGAAAAGAGCGAACGTCTGGCAAGCTGCTTGATATTACATATTACCTTTTTATCCTTCAGCGTGATTTTTTGTTGCAATGGCGGTGGTGGTGTCTTTATGTCTATAAGCGAAAGAAGTGATAGTGATAGATAATAATAATCTAGCTTCTGCTAATGTGCCGAAAAGTTTTTTTTTGCTTTGTACACATGAACAGGAAGAACATCTATAGACAAAAATGAGTATATGGGCTACTTTGTAAAGCGTTAAAAAGGAAAAATTGGGTCTTCTTCTAAAGTAAATATGTACCTGTGCGGTTTTTATTGAGATTATGCAATTAGGTGATAGATTTTGCAAATAATATAATCTGCCTTCGTTCAGTTCGTGACGAACGAGATGTTTTTCTTCCTGAAATTATCCTTTACGGATTGAGGTGATCGATTTGAGCTCAGAGTCATTATCCTATTAGTCACCGCGACACGGTTCGTTGTTGAGTCGGAAATAATTTATTTTAGCAGCAGAGATGGATCAATTCAAACTGATTAATTTTCTCCGATCTGTTCAGATGACAGAGGATGACTTCAGCGGGATGGATATGGAGGACTTTTCTGAAGAGATTGATTTACAAGAAGAAAGCATGATTTCATTGAAACGACAATTGATTGCCTCCGAAGAGGTAATTGATTACTCTTATTTTTATTTTCCCAGAAAATATTGATGACACTTTTGAATATTCTAAAATATTTTGTGTGCCGTAGATCATTCGCAATCTCAGAATCAGCAATGCTTCACAAGAGCAAACGATTCAAAATTTGGTCTCTGCAATCGAAAAGTTAAGGAGTCTTCACCTGGAAGAAAGAAGGGTGTGGTCTTTGAAAATAATGCTTAAAATCATTTGAACAATCATTTGTGAATATTTATAACGAGGCAGTGTCATTACTATATTTGTGAAGGTTTTGGAAAACATCCGACTTCCGAATTTATTGTCCAGCTTCCGAATTTCTGACACATCATCTTCAAAGGTGCGTTACATTAATATTATTTAGTGATTAATTGATTAATTTGCAAGGCAAAATTGAATTTGTGGCAATGTTTTATTGAATCTGTATTAATTACAGATTGTGGAGCCTTCAATCGACTACAGTCAACATCCTCTCTTAAATCACATAATCGTTTCAAATGTCATGCAAAGATTGCCTTTAAATGATGTGGTTCGTTGTCGTCTTGTATGTCGTTCATGGTGGAACAAAGCCAACGAAGAATTAAGAAAACGAAAATTGATAGGAATTAATTACCGAAACATCGAAAATCTTTCAAAATTTGCCAAGTTAATGGAGACTAGTTCAGATATACCGTTTGCCAAATTCAGATTCGGCCTTTTTGTGGTTAACACGCACAGACCTGCAGTAGAGGACTTTTTCTCGATTTGCGGACCTGTCATCACACATATTGCTTTATGCTTTGCCAATCAATTTTGTGAAATTTCTTTGGACGAATTGCGTGATTTGTTTTTACTTTGTGTTCCAAATCTGGAAAAGTTAGATGTGGAACGGCTTCCTCTCAAACTTACCAAAGAAAGATCTTTATTTCCGCCCGGTACAAGAATACCTCAGATGAGAAAGCTTAAGCACCTGAAAATCTGGGATAACATGGCTTCCGATAACCGAATGGATTCCACGTACTCTGTGGGTCTCGTCCACGACCTTATAAGTATGGCACCAAACTTAACAAAATTATCTGTCTACACCGAATGCCAACATTTGGTTGCTGCTGCCTTGAAATCTCTGGAAGAAAAACGCATCGAATTGAGGGAATTGAGACTTGAATCAATCTCAGAGGAAAATCTTTTGTATCTGACTAGATTACGATTTCCTTTACGAATGCTTCGGATAGAGTATTTTGATACTTTGACGGCGCCTGAATCCGTGAAATCCTTACTGACCACTTTAAGCTTTACTTTGGAAGAACTTCACTTTTCAGACTACAGGGTCATGAACCATTCTGAAAACTTGGTCGTAGCGTTTCCACGAATGGCTAGATTGCGAACATTAAAGTTTCGGCGACCCTGGAATGATCGACGTCTTCTCTTTTATCCATTAAATTTCAAGGAACAACTTCCATTTCTCAGAAAATTGTCGTTCCAACATGAACAAGGTAGTCCACCATATTGTATTCATTCGTACAACGATTTTGTCAATCCTGAAGCCACTGGCCCATCGGAAACTGTAGAGGAACTCGAGATTACACACGAATTAGATAGCGTACTTATGTTCCGCAAGTTACCAGACTCCTTTCCGAACCTAAAGATTTTAAAATCCACCGATTCAAGCAACGAGATTATACGCGCGATCTGGGAATTTCTTCCGAACTTACAGGAACTGTACTTAACACTCTCCATTTCAAACAGAAACATTGATTCGGTAAGCATGTTAGACCTTTTTTTAATGCCCGTTGAAAATGACTTTAATGAAATTAATCGTGTAATTCTTCTTTGCCTTTCATAGGTAATTACTGGGATTCCGGTTGAAGTTTACCGTCAGATTTGCAAGGAGAATTTGTATTCCAGAGTCGATGGAAATGTTTTGGATATCATTAGGACAGATCCTTCGATTTGTAATTTAAAAAGTGAGTCGAGGTTATTTTACACATCTTATTAAAAATAGCATGACCTTTATTTTTTGATTGGTCTCGCAGAACTTCGCAAACTTGTGATTGAGGGTCATCAAATTAACCGTGTTACCGACTTTTCTTGCTCCTTCGCTCTTATCTTCCTGAAAACTTTAACTAGCTTAACAATTACCGACGCAGATGTAAGTACAAACTTAATCTTATTTAAAGTTTGAGTGTAAATACTTTTTTATTTCACATACTTAAATACTTTTATGAATTCAAAGATTTTTTAATTTAATTTTTATTTTACAGATCTCTGAAGACTGTCGAGACTTAATGCGCATCCATTTGAATTTGGTTCATCTTGAAGTTCTTCCTTAAAACCATGATTTCTCCTACGATTTATTATTTTATTTCTTAGAAATTCATTGTGAAAGCCTATAAACTTTATTTCGAGTTACTTACTACTAAAACATAAAAGTCATCAATTAACCTCAGTATTATGCATAGATTCAAGCTTAAATGTCAATTGCCCAATATCTAGTTTTACCTGAAACAGAAATCTAACGAGTACTTTACAAACCGTATTCTTGCGAAAAAAAAAATCAAGAATAAAACTAAAAAAGCTTACTGATTTATTTTAACTAAATGCTACAATCATCCAAACAATTACTACCATCAATAAGATACATGAACCAACGATCAAAGCTATCATTAAATAACGATTTTGATTCTTATACTGTTTCTTCATTTGTTCCGAGACTTTGCTGAAGTTTTCACTGTCGTTTTTAAGGTTAGTTGCAATTTCTTCCAGTTCTTGTAAGTTTTCGTCTCTTTTCATGAGATTTTCTATATTTTTAGCCGCAATACTTCTTACAGAATTTACACGCTCAAAAAGACCTGCAACAACGTTTGACGTTGGTCGTGAACTATTAATATCCGTCGGATCCTCCTGTCCTGATGATTCTTCTGGTACATTTGCATTTAGACTAGGACCAGCAATAGACATATCGCCATTGTCGCTTTTTCCTGTGGTAGCACTGGTACTACTGGCAGTAACGCTCATGTGTGGATTTCGACGTTCCTTATTACCGTGGAGTAATGGAACAGTTGATGGTTCCAAAAATCGGGACTATGAAAAATCACCAAAGGATATTTTTTTTAAATCTTCAAAATTTAGTAAAACGATTTAAAATGAAACTTACAAAGCGCTTCGAAGACATCGTTTAATATTAAACCTTTCGAAATTGGTAAAACCTTCAACTGTATCTTATCTTCAAAATTATGGACGTATTCAGTATTCAGCAATATGGAACTAAACAAGCAACGCAATTAAAACTGTGTTTCACGCCTTCTTCTGCTTGCCGGATGTTACTCATGCCACAAAACCACAAGAATCCTTGCATCTACATATCTGTATGAATAAATAGAGGCAGAGATAGACCGTGAAACATGGAATTATACTTAATTTGCTTGATGATCATGTATCATAATTCCAAAATAGGGTACCCAGAGATGTAGGTCAAGCTTTAATTTAAACAAAGGATAAGACAGGATTAACTTATTGAAACATGAAAAAGAAATGCTGTTTTGAAGAAATCTTAAACAGGAATCCTACGAGTAAAATGATTAGATGAAAATTAAACTTTTATTTTTGAACAATTGTTTTACATTGTACTTCATGTATTAAAATACTCATGGTATGTTCAGTCAGGATATTGAACAAATTATTGGTATCTGTTCATCTTTCAACGTATAAGCTTAAATGTTGTAACTTGATCACTTCATTTCCAAAGCTGGTAAAACCTGGCAGTAAATATCTAGCAAAGATTTCAAGCTTTTTATCGAATTTCCTAGTTGGGTACAAACTTCTAAGGACTTCTGTTAAAGGCGGCTTATGTGAGTTAATACTGCTTGGAACACTCATAATCAGTCTTGAATCTTTATCGGTGGGTCCATTTGCTTCCGCTTTTCCTCCAATAAATATTGTTTCGAATGGTTGCTTCTTGTTTTCTTCATTAAAAGGAGAAACGGGAAGACCAGACGTCGTTACCTTTAGAAGATAATACCTAATTAAGTTTGATCAGTAATTCAACAATCAATCAGCAATCAGTAAAAAATATATTTTTTACGACTACCTTCAGCCAAAATAATTTTAAATGCAAATGGACATCCCAGGCTTTGAAGAATTCCATTACTGCGTCATGATGAGATTTCGCATTTGTGCACCAAACAACAACGATGCCATCCTCAGTAAGAATGTTTTTAACAGGTATTGTTTTCAGTCCATCATTACCGATCATTTGATAACTGAAAACAAAAATGAGGAAAAAAATCATTTTAATTTAGTGAAAAATTACGAAATGATTTTTAAATCACTGCACATTTGTTTGTACCCAGCTTCAGATTGATTCCGTTTTTTTCTTCTAATGAATTTGTTCCACCACGGAGGATCCATGATAATCAAATCAAACTTTTCCTCAGACTTTTCAAAAATTTCCTTCATGTTCGACACATCTTTACAATGAAAGTTGGACATTGGTGGAAATAGAAATTGATGTTCATCACTAATACCGGTGACACCACTTATTACAGCATGATTGGGGTATGGATTGGTCCCGTAAAAGTCAGGAAATTTAATGTCTTTCACACTATCAAAGAAATCTTCCGCAACTTTCACAGCCTTCACATTAGTCCTAGGCCAAGAAGATTCAGTTTGTGTTTCACTACATTCATCCCGCTTTTCAATAAAAATTGCTTTAGCGTCAGGTAGATTCATAATTGATTCGTAAAGATCCTTCACTAATTTTGCGGGTTCACTTAACTGATGAAGCTCTAACTCTTTTACCTTTCGGTTTTTCGAACATGATATTGCTTCCTTGAACGGATCAATAATGTTAAACAATTCTGGGTTCAGTTTAAATGTCTTCAGACTTTTGTCCGTGTCAATGGATTGAACATTTATGTTCTCAAAAAACTTTGAATGGGAAATTATCCAGCCGAAATGGTTTTCTAAAAGAATGGCCATTTTATTTAAATGATGAATAAAAATTGAGTAATCAGAAAAATAAAATAACGCTTCAGGATTTCAATTCATTTCAAAACAACTACGTACATACTTACATGTCAATGTCACACAGGAAAATCAAATACACGTGCTTGGCCATTTCAGCTGTGGAGCAATAATTCTTGCAAAAGTTGAGTGAGGAACGAGCATGAGCCATGAGCTAAGCTGGAGCTGCGTGCCTATTAGGCACGCAGAAGATGTTTCAGAAATTGCTTTGAAGAATAAAGTGATATGATTTGGGGCAAGCGTAGACTCTTAGTTAACTTCTCACTTCTTCCGCTTAATAATGATCAATCAAACTATACTCCAGACGGTTACTTGTGCCAATGATTAAAATATTTTGGACCAACGAGAATGTACATATTTTTGTATTAAGTTCATGAACAAATTGTCAAATGATATTGCTTTAAAAAGGAAATTATAATCATAATATCATAATGGTTAAACATGCATTATAGCTACATTTTTTGTTGCAAAATGGACAAAGAAGAATTTGATTATTTGCATGGCGAACTGGGCTAAGGTACAAGAGAAAGCCAAGACAGTCATCGAATAACAAAAGCGTCCGGAAACGGTGAAACAACTCTCAGTCTTTCTTCGTACTGTCTCCAGCTCGCATTTTCTCATTCACTTTTTTTTCCTGAATTAGAACGAAACAAAATCATTTCTATCCTCACATCCTCAGTCATTTCAAATTGAGGTGGCTAATTTAATTCTTTTCACACAAAATTGTGAAGTTAAACAGATAAATTTCATAATGAAAAAATCTTTGCATTGTTAAATAAATTTTTGTGGAAGGAGTGAAAGTTGAAGGTGAAATACAATGGACGACCGAACAATCGACCGTGTTTTTGCTGGGTGTTTGGAGGAGCTTCCTCCTGTCAGTTCCAAGATTGTCCGAATTTTCACCAGTTCAACTTTCACGGGTACGTAATACGTAATTCTCAATAATTCCAGACAAGCAAACAACACATTAAATAAATTGCATAAATTATGTTACACGTTTCATTTCATCATTGATTAAAAATTAGATACGGGCATGGAAAGGAATACGTTGATGGCTGAGGTGTATCCAAAAATCAAGGAGTACTGCAGGGAAAAGCATGGACTTGAATTTCAGGTACTATTATCCATCCGAAAATTCTCCTCCGAATAAAATTTGATTTTTTTATCCCAATTGTTGTCTTATCGAAACATGTTCTTCATCATTTCATAGGTGGTGGATATGAGATGGGGTGTTCGAGACGAAGCCACTGACGATCATATGACTACAGAGTTGTGCATGAGAGAAATCATAAATTGCCAGAGACTGTCCATGGGGCCTAATTTTGTGGTAATAATGCATCTAATTTTAGTCTTGTTTTCTTATGCACATATTTATCTGTTTGACTTATGTAAAAAAAAAACATTATGGAAGTTTCGGGCAGTAGGACTCGGGACGACGTGTTACTGCCGTAGATCAATACTAAAATACTTCAATGGAGAAAGTACTGCGTTGAAATTAAGAAGACGAGATGTACTACTGCATAGTCGATTTATTGCCTCTTTCCACGCATGGGTTCCTTAGGCACTGTATTTATCTTGAGGATTTTATTGAACGGGGAAAGTGGTGAGGGTGACGGCACTGCATGGCACTGATTCTTTCTCTGGAATCAACATAAAAAAGTGATGGTCCGCCTGTCACTTCTCACTACATACTTGTCTGTCAGGGAAAGGGAAGTTAGGAGTCGACGAGAATGACTTCTCAAGTACATATTTTTTTAGCTTTTCTAGTAGATGAGGTTCGTAAGAAATAAGAGCTGTTCATGATAATGATAATAATAATAAAATGATAAATGGTACTAATAATGACGAATGAACTTTACCCCAAACCCTCGTCTTTATTCATTGATGAAGTACGCAATTCTACTAAAACCAATAGATTAAAATAAAGGTCGAAAGTCGAGCAGTAGAATGAATTCATTTTTTATGAACAAATAAAGTAAACTTTCTTTTTATTGGCGAACATTAAAAATGACCCATTTTCTAAATTCGATTGTAGGTTTTTCTGGGACAAAAGTACGGTTATCGACCCATCCCCACGTATATTCTTGCGACGGAGCTGACGCTTTTGAAGGAAACACTTCAGCAAATGGGAGTTGATACTTACCTTCTTGACCTTTGGTATAAGAAGGATACGAATGCTGTTCCAGCCATTATGATTCTCCAACCGATTTCTACTATTTTAGTCAATTTTAATAATAAGGTGGGTAAATATAGAATTTGCGGATATGAACTTTAATATATGACTTGATTTAATTTTGACTTGATGAAAAAAACCGCAGAGGGTGCCTAAATTGCAAAGCCAAGATCAAGCCATTTGGTGGGATACGTTAACAAAAATGCAAAAGCTTTTGAGGAAAGCAGCGCACATGTGCTATGTAAATGGGAAACTAGATCATGATCAAATGCATAATTACTTCATGTCAGGTTAAGACATTTTTCCTAAAGATAATTTGTTTCGTAGCTCATTTACATTTTTACGAAGAATTCAGTATTCATTTTCTTATAGTCACCGAAAGAGAAGTGATAAATGGGATCCTAAATGTGGAGAACACGAAAGCTCACTGCGTGGCCTATGTCCGCTACATAAACAATATCAACTTACAAAACATCAAGAAAGCATCAAATTTCATTGGTGAGCTTCCTTTTCAAAGAGAACGAAACATTAACTCGGGCTCATTCACTCGAATTCAATATTCTGATTTTAGACATCATTAACAGAGGAATTGATGCCGAAGCTGCCAGACTCTTGGGCAACTTGAGAGATGAACGTCTTCCAGCAAAGATTGAAGTCCAAAAGTACCCCCAAACTATGAATGAACTTGAACGTAGCCTTTATATTTTCATTCACATTCACACATTTAAAAAGATTTCTTGTGCTTTGAAAAGATACACTGTTGAGTGGATGGGACGAGAAGGAATTTCAAGAGACACCCACGATGAATATCTCTCCAGTTTCCTGGCTCATTTTTTCAAGAGTATTACAAAACTCGTGGACCGAGCAATGCGGAAGGAGGACTCGTCCGCGCAGGGTGTAATCGTCACAGAAATTCTTCAGCATCTTCATGCCTGTAACAACTCCGTCAAGGTGTTTTACGGGAGAGAGGAAGCACTCAAAACGGCCCATGAATATATTTTAGGAAAATCAGACAAGCCATTGATTCTTTATGGGGCTGGAGGTTGTGGAAAAACGTCCCTTTTGGCAAAAATTGCTGCAATGTGCTTCCCATGGTTTGCTGAAAGAAAAGCGGTTCCACTTTTGATTCTAAGAGTTCGTTATTGAAAACCTTTTTAAAGAAAATGACATCTTCTTCATGAATGACAAATTATTTTTGTGTTTTGATACCAAAGATTGTTATTTCATGTGTAAACGAACCGGATGAGCCTGAAATTTCCAGGGATTATGTTCTTCTTCGGAGGATTTTGGACGCGGAAGAGAACTTTTTAGAGGTGACCTCACTTGGTGAAAAGCTTGCCACACAAGTAATGCGCCGATGGCTTATTGCATCCAACAGAGATGTAACCAATTATCAATGGCGTGTGGTCTGCAATGCTTTAGCAGAATGTAGTCTACCAATCTTTGTGAAACTTGTTTTCGCCGAGACTTGTCGATGGAAAAGTTATTCAAAACCTAATGATACAATGCTCGCGACGAATGTGATGGATTCAATCTTCAAACTTTTTGAAAGGATCGAAATACAGGTTTCTCTTTCAAATTCTCTTTTTTGATAAAAGTGTTTCCTAAATCTGGTGTTTTCATGTAGCATGGAAGACTTCTGGTGACACATGCATTGGCCTACATCACAGCAGCCAAAAGTGGTTTATCCGAAACGGAACTGGAGGATTTGATTTCTTTGGATGACAAAGTACTTGACGATGTATATCAGTATCACTTACCCCCTGTGAGAAGAATCCCACCTTTGCTGTGGACTCGAATAAGAAATGACTTGCCAAATTACCTAAGCGAACGAGAAGCTGATGGAGTTTCCGTTTTGAGTTGGTATCACAGGTACAATGACTAATGACATTTACAATTAGTAATGTCTGACAATGCCCCGTTAAGTATTGTTTGCTTTACGCATTGTTGCTTATTGTGATATTCAAATCAGACAATTCCGAGATGCTGCTAAAGAGAGATATTTCAAGGATGAGGCCATGTCCATTTACTTTCATTCATCGATTGCTGATTATTTTATTGGAATATGGGGTGGAGGAAATCCAAAGCCTTTCTTGTACACAGAAATTCAAAAACATCGTTTCGGACTGAAGGACCGGAATGCTGCCGCCGATAGGAAAGTCCCAATGCAGCCACTGGTATTTGTTGGAAAGGATGGTAAAATCTCGCGATATAACTTACGAAAGGTGCGTGGGATCATTGGAACGGAACTTGATTTGAGTAGTGCAATTGATCCAATGTAATTAGCGTTTGACTTTCTTTCGACAGTTTGGAGAGCTTCCATATCATCTTGTAAGAGCAAAAAGATTTGATGATTTGAACAAAAACGTTCTATTCAATTATCAATGGCTTTTTGCCAAAATATCATCTTGTCCCCTGCAATCCTGTCTAAGTGACTTTGAGGACGTCTGCACTTACATGGAGGATCGTGACTCTTCCAGGTTCTTTTGATACTCGTTTGAATACTTTGACTTGACTTGCATGAAGCATGCAGCTGAGCATGAAACTACAGTTTTGCATGTTATCAATTCATGCGAAGTAAATTTTCAAACTGAAATTAATGCTTGTCTAGCTTAAAAGGATTGTAATTTTGTGATGGATATTTTTTACTGTGAATCGCAAGTTTAATGCATGTCATATAATTAATATCTGCTTCTGCATGCCCGCATGGGTGCATGATTTTGAAACTGATTGGATTCCAGCTACAAC